>JBCJKF010528498.1:0-13315 GCA_039654545.1 Plocamopherus ceylonicus | reverse complement strand
AGGACAGCATGACAAAAGAGGAGTCAAAACTATTGTGGATTATAAAGGTCTCTCTCTCTCTCTCTCTCTCTATCTCTCTCTCTATCTCTATCTCTCTCTCTATCTCTCTCTCTCTTTAAGAGAAAGTGCAAAGGTGTAATGAGAGATACATCGAGCTCTATACTGAGTTTACTTTGCAGTTGTATTGATTTTCCAGTCGCCATTCCATATATGGGATAGAGGGGTCTTTTGTAGTTTACAATTTGATAGACGCTGTCAGGTACAGTGGACTTCGGATTCAACGGGATCGACAGGACTGGCTCGTTGAATCCGAGGTGGGACACATGTAGATCCTTGTTCAACAGCTTATTTTTTCCCGTTCTTTTAGAAACATCGATAATGTACTGGACGCAATGTTATTTTCGCAACATACCTGTGCTTTACTCTACCTCCTGTCTCAAATTCTTGAAGTATTTTAAGCTTAGTTTCAAATGATAGACATTTTGGTTTGCTTGATTGACTTGAATGAGGAGACGGCATGATGAAAATGAAAAGACGAGATACGGAAAGAAGCAACAAACTACTATTTACTTGATGCAATGATGGACGAAATGGAAAAGCACTGGAACTAGAATCTACACACTCCGCTAACTAGTGTGTGCCGGCACCGATAGATCTAGTACGTGTTAATGAAAGGCCCATCAGACTGACTTGCTGTTAAGGTGTATCGAGGGGGTGGGGGGAGGGTGGTGCCGGCGTCTTTCTCTCGGTACAGGCATAGGCCTACCCACCCACCAGGATAACAAACTAATGAACATTAACACTAACACAAGGCTTATTGTTTTAGTGCAAAGTCTAAGCGTTCGCGGGCAATGAACGATTGGCCACTTGTGTTCACAGCCACGCAAGGATGCAAACCCGAATGAAGAAAGGGGACGGACGTGGAAAAAGTTACCCCACTGATGCAAATCAGTCACGGCTGTGCTCATTGGATCCGAGGTTGGCTGATTTGGTGCTCGTTGGATCCGATTTATTTTACTAACAGTATAAGGGAAAAAAACGGGGGTTAAAAAGTACTTCGTTGGATGCGAGGTCTCGTTGAGTCCAAGCTCATTGAATGCAAGGTCCACTGTACTGAATGCCTGCAATTAATTTTTGCATCATACTGTAGTCCCTGTTCATAGCGACCACCTGTCCATAATGGTCACATTTGTGTGTTATCTAAAGTGACCGCTATGGGCAGGTTTGACTGTATTTTCAAGTTTTCAAACCTCTAAATGTCACAATTGCTGCATGGATCCACTCTTACCGGGTTTTTTTCAACTATTCATGCGTACTATGGAAGCCATTTAAACAGTCATTTGGAGCACACAAAAAAAGTTTCAATTCAACGTACTCACAAAATCCTTAATAACTCGCAGTCTCTCGGGTCATGTCACCAAATAAAGAATAGCTGAGCGTATTTTCAGCAAATTCCACATTGGATATTTTTAGCATGACGTTGAGGCTTCTTAGAAGTGTTTCCATGTGTAGTCCCCTGTTTAAATCCGATTCTGTTAATTTTGCAGGGATGGCCCGTCAGACCCACTGTAAATGGGCCTCTCTACTGCTTATCAGCAGGCTACAAAATTTTACACCACCCTACTTCTTTCAGTGCTGTTCAACTTATAAGACTTTTTCATTGTTACAGTGGCGTCCACTTAAAAATAAACTCGTTAGGGATTGATCAAGGATATATATGCCATTCTCTCTTTATTTCTGTCTGCTCGTCACTTTTTTCTTCTTTTTCTTTCAAGCTTCTTTCACTAAACATATTTCTGTCCTTTAAAATCTTATTCTTTCCTTGTTAACTTGCTTATACTCTAAGTTAAAATTTAGTTTCCTATTTACCCATAATTGTTATGTTTCATCATTTTCACTCTTGTGTTTGACTACTTCCTCTTATTCCTCTTCTTCTTTTCCCTGCCTCTTTCAATATTTCTTCCATGTTGAACAATAGCTGATGCATCATAATATATTTATACTTGTATAAGGTCAACCCTCGAAATTCATCTTTGTACAGTCCAGTCTATATGTTATGGCTAGTGCTATAACAGCATCTCCTGGTATAACAGCACTGTCTCCAAGCTCCTTTTTTCTTCTATTAAATGACAGTAAAAAATTACTGATGTAACAGCACCCATCACCTTTGTTTCTGTTATAACGGCACTACAGGTAGGCTGAGTTTTTAACAATACAGGCATTCATCAATTGAAAATTGTTTTTCTTACGATCAGCAGAAGCGAACTGAAATGCCTGCCATCCATCAACAGTGTGTTGTGCTTATAATCTTACCGGCACACCAGCTCCCTTCCCCCACCCTTTCTCTTCCTCCGTCATATTCCCTTTCCCTACCAACTTAATGCCTGTCTCTGTATGTTGTTTTTTTTCTTAACAATTTCGTGTTTTTAAATGTGCTTGGTTGTAACAGCCCTAAAAGTAAAGTCCCATTTGTGATGTTACATATATACTGAATGTCACTTCACTGACTCAAAAAGACCCATGAGTTGCAAATCAGGGTTGTAAAAAGTGAGTGACAGTAAAGTTTATCATAGCTTATCTGTCAACTTAATGTTTATTTAGAGAAGTAATTTTGATGTTTTTACTTACATGTGTTCATATTATTGTACACCCATTCTAGCTGGCAGAAAACATGGCACTATCCTATACAAGTGTTTGCTACCTTTGTTAGCAAGTTTGGTTTGTTTTTGTTTTTTCGTTCAGTGGGATTTCAGAAAATAGAGAATGACTATCCTCCAGAAGATTTCATTTTTGATCAATTTTTTTTTCAGATCACAAATTGATGATGCCATAGATGACATATTGGATCTTGACCTCAATGATAGCCAATGTCACAAACAGGTCAGGATCTTTTTGTTTTGATTTTAGGGTTTGGTTTTTTTGTTTTTTTTTTGTTGTTGTTTTTTTTTTGTTGTGTTGTTTTTTGTTGTTTTTTTTTTGTTTTTTTGCTTGGCTTTTTATTCTTTTTTAATCGACCACCAGGAGCAGCACTAGGGGTAATAATAGTAATAATAGTAGTAGTAGTAGTAGCAGCAGCAGCAGCATTAGGAACAGGAGGACCAACAGGGAGAGGAGCTGGTTTAGGCATAGACTTCAGAGTAGGACTAAGGGCGGTGTGTCATTATTTCATTTTTTCTGTTGTGATTATTTTGTGATCCAAGAAGAGCAAGAATTTATTGAACAAAGGCAAAGGAAGTACTCAAATTGTACTCAATAAGATTTATCCGTTATCCATGATAGCAGAGGAGAGGCATTGTGGCATACTGGAAGTGCATCAGACCACAGATTTACAGGTCACAGGTTCGAACCCACCAAGTCACACATGCTTTTTTCCATAAAAAAGAATATTTGCTCTTGTTGCAATTACTCGACTCAGGTGAAAATGGGTACAATAAACTGGCATTCAACCTGTCATCATCCACTTTATGCTATGGAAATTGAGATTAGCTGTGTTCCTATGACCTGATAGACTCGAAAGGACAACCTTACTTGAGTCCCAACAAATGTATAATCATCATCATCATCTTCATCATCCATTATCTTACTGTTTTATCTTCATTTATCATAGTTATTGATTATGTTAACTTTGAAATAAAAAGGAAATTTTCAGTTGTCACAAAGGCTTTTAAGGGTCTTGATTAAGTTCTTGATGTCCAAGCAATAACGAAATTTTTATGTTTATATTTAGTCCCAGCCACTGAATTGAAACAGTTAGATTACGGGCAAATCGATCCAATCAAGCGGCATTCTCATTAAGCGATGGAATGATCACAGTTTCTCTCTGGTGAAGGTCACAGTTGTAAAGGGAATGATAGACAAGATTTTTTTTAATGTGCATCTGCCCACCTAAACATACACTAATTTGCTTAACACATTTTGATTAAAAATTGCATCTCAACATGAAGAGGATTACGATGGTGTCATGAATTGCATGAAGGAGGAGGGGCTAGCCATTACATTTGCCAGTCGCACATTTCACCTCCGATGATTTTATGTCCAGTTTGACACCTGGTGACAAGTCACACCTAGAATAGCTCTTCAAAACATTTTGCTGATTGGCTGGGAAAGCGTAGTAGCGAACACAATGGCCAGAGTGAACTGTGTGTGTCAACTCGTCATTGGTCAGCTGCAGGCTTACCTGTGCAGCCACATGGCCCGACATCTTACGGCTTGATCAGTGTTTAGTATATATGTTCATGTAGTGATAGACTGTCTCATTCACACATCAACGCATTTTGTATATGATTTTGCATCATAGGGAGAGGAGGAAGCGGAAGAGCTTTTTCTATTAGAACACTGCCATCATCATCACCATTGCTCTTGGCCCTCGGGAGAGCATAGGTCACAGACAAGGGATTTCCATTTCTTTCTGACCTGAGACATTTTAGCGAGCTCCGACCAGATGTTTTCAGTGTTCTCTTTGTCTCACTCCACACATCTTCTCCTACATGTCTCTCCAGGCCTGCCTCTTTTTGGGGCTCCCTGGGGGTTCCAGTGCAATGCCTGTCTGGCAGTGTTGCTTGGAACACTGTAATACGAGATAAAGATTTACACATCAATGGCTTTTAACTTACCTGTATTTTAAATTTGATATTAGGTCAAGGGCAAAAATTTCCTTCTGTTTCAGCAGCATTTAGTCCCGTCCATTCGGATTAACTAGTATAAATTACATAACGAATCCGGGAATCGTTCCAATAAAGCGGCTGTTCCCATTTAGTGGTGTTCTAATTACCAGCTTGGACTTTAATTTGTTTAAAAAATTAACTCCTTGAAATGAAATACATGTATGTGAATTGTTGACCATTGACCAAATGTTAAACATTGTCAACAGGCTGTGACACAAAACCAATCAGCAACACAGACTGGATCATCAGAAACAACCAAAAAGTGAGAATTAATTAAATGGATAGCTTTTAGCTTAGTACTCATCCTACCAGGAGAGTGTGGGACAAGTTCCTTAGTCTTGGTCATAATCTTCAAAAAAATGTGTGAATGCAATCTATTACATTTACAAAATATGTATGAAATGTCCGAGCACCAAATTTCATGTGACTATTTATTTTTATATTGAATCCTTCAGCTGATAAAATGGCTTTACCAATAAATTGCTCTGAAATGTGTGGTAACCTTATTTCTTGCTTCGTATTCTTTGAGGAGTATCCATCGCAATTTTGTCACGTTTGTTTATATTTTACCCATAATGTGTATAGTTACATTTGTTGATTACAAATTTCCCCTCCATTTTTGGGATATTATCCCGCTATATCTTCTTTGGTTTTGATAATGTGGACCCCATGAGCACCTTTGAAATTCTAGGAATTATGTTTTGAATGTTTTGTAGCACTTATATTAGGAATGCTAGTAAACCGTTGGCTTTCTTGCACATGGTTCAGTTGTGGTCTTTAAGGTTTTGCCTGTATAGGTGATAGTTTATCTCCACTGGTTTCTATTAAATTGTATCTTGTATTTTTTTTTTTTTTTTTTTTTTTTTTTTTAATGAAATTCCATTTTCCAGTCTTTTCCTATTGTTAAATTGGTGATTTAACATTGATTGATAACTTTGAGTCATTTTCTCATTTTACAGTCCTAGTTTTAATTTTATGTTGTTCATTTTTATTTAAAAGAAATTTGAACATTCTATTTTCAGTCATAGTTATCAGGCTCATTTCAGGGTATTTTATGATTTTGAAAAGTTTTTTTGTTTTGTTTTTATTTTAGGGATAAGATTTGGAAGTAAGGAAGAGATTACAAAATCTGTTCCAGATTTGGGGGCCAGAATTGCTTAGTTATTCTATTTTTGGTTTGAAATTAAAAAATTATCTTGGTTTTTATTTCCTATTTAAGCCCAAACTTTTTGCTTATTATTGCAGGGTATCATTGTTTGTCTTTTTTTTGTCTTTTTTTTTTTTTTTACGTATTCAGTGCGAGCTGACCTGTATGAAAGATTGTTGACTATGCTTGTTTATATGTTCATACATGTTTCTAACTTTCTAAGAGTTGCTGCTGGATCATGACTGTTCTAATTTTTTCACTCCCCAGATGACCCACTCATTTATCTTATTTAATAAAATACAAGAGGGTGGTCTGAGGAATAGAAAGATGATGCTGATGGCCATGTGCCAGGAAATGTTTTCCATTCTATGTTTCATAGATATCCTATTTCCTGTGTATTGTTTATGTTGCTATAGCAGTCTTTTAACAAACTCTTGTATTACGTCTGAGAGGGAAAACTTTTAGTAAGCAATAATAGTGATGCATGGATGATAAGTGTCTAAAATGAGGAGACTTTAAGATCTAAAAGCTTTCTTTTACAACTGTATTACATCTGGTAGCATAAGGCCATTTGTTTAAAACAACAGATTTTTTCCATAAAGATTTATGATATACAGGGCAACTTCTGGATAACGAGACCTTAGAATGTGTCATTGTTTTGATAATAATAATAAACTGTGCTCAAACGCCATTTTCCCTGTCCCAGTCACCTTTGAATGTGTCATTAATTTGATAGTAAACAGTGCTCAATACCCACTTTCCCTCTGTAGTGTATTGCTATTAGTATTGGTATAAAGGCTGAAAACCAGAGTTCAGCTGTGTTAAATAACATATTATTAAGACATGTATTACAACAGAACACAGGCAATGAGGTGGGGAGGTGGGAAGATATCAAAGTTAGTTTGCCAATCGTCAATCGGGGTGACCCTGATAAAGTCCGTTGGGGTGGGGGGAGGGGTCTCCATAGAATGCTTTTGTTCTAGACTCTTCACGCTAGAGTTTTTTGTATCAAGCTTTAGTGTCAATTGCCAATCATCACTAGATCGATGTCACTAACCAGAGGTTTCACTAAAATTCATGTTGCTATTTAGAGGTTTTTATTACTAGTCACTATCTGGGGGTTGTCTTTATCCAGAAGTTGCACTGTACTTCCAACATAAGGGTCCTGTACGATAATTAAATTATATTATAATATGTCCTTATACAACAGGTGTTTTCCTGTATTTCTCGGAGGGAGTGCTGAAGAAAGCGGGAGGAGTACAACAATCAATAATAGGTAAGTTTTATTTTGTTACCTCATCTAATCTCATTCAACTATTCCAAATCTTATGACATCATAAATCATCAATGGTCTTTGTGTATTGTCACTTCCATAATTATGGTCGTTTTGTTTTAGATAATTCCAATGAGGCTACCATTTTAGCTTTAAGAAAAAAAAAGCATGAACTGCAATTTACTTTTTTAAAATATTATTAACTTTCTATTACTCTTCTGTGAAATTCGCTTCACTTTTGTCTTTTCAGGGCATGCAATCAACTTCGCTGCACAGCCTGTGATTTTCGTGTGTCATTTTTTGATGATTTTTCATGGCAGAAAGACACCAACTACCTCTTTCTCAGAAACAATGCACCAGACTTCCAGAAGCTTAAGTCAAAACTCTCTAGGAAGAAAGGTGTGAAATCTTTTTTTTTTTTTTTTTTGCCACAGTTAGTCCACATTTTTAAAAGTCAGAAGATTAAGTACTTGTATATAGACTTTTTATCTACAAAATGAAAAAGAAAAAATGCAGATATGGAATTTGGTTTCAAATTCAACACTGATACACTGATGTGTTCTGTCAGCATGTTCAGACTTAGACTTATTTTACTCATTACTACGGTACATTAATTTATACCCAGTTTTATGGCAGTTGAATGTTTGAAACAGTCAGAAAGCTAACCCTTTGCTCTGAATAATTACCAGAACTCATTAATGTATCATTCATGAATGTATCATTCATGTATCAAATACAAGCATTACCTACATGTCAGGTACCGTACTAAGATCTATAAATGAGGTAGAATCTTCCTGAAATACATGTGTAGCCAAATATTAATGTTAGACACTTTGTTTTGAATCAATGACACCCATTCCTCCAGGTGGGATGAGTCATGTCAAAGTTGCTAAAAAAGCATAACTATCAAAATCAGATGCTTGACATCACTCAACATAGGGAACCACTGGTAGAAAGGAAATAAGAGAGTGATAAAACATAACTTTATTTGTACTGGTACTGGTACTCAATGGTGTGAATGAGATAAAATTGGAAAAAAAAAAGTGGTGAGTGCTTACTTCTGTCGTCTCGAAATATTTCTTTCATCATCTTTATTTCTATTCAAATACTTTCATTACACTTTTTTCCCTCAGGATGCCGTGCCTACTGCTGTCAATGTTCCTGGAGAAATATATCAGCTCTGAATGAACTAAATGATCCAAGTCTCAAATGGGTCTGTGGGAAACACGCATCTTAACAGTACTTGAGAACGTTTAATTTATGTTGAGAACAGCCACCAATCACAAATATGATGAACAGAATACACATACCACATATTTAGAATAATGTCAAAAACAGTTTATCCAGAAACCCATTTAATCATGGGGTTTTTCACTCTTATTTTTTTCTCTGAGAGGGTGAGAAGAATGATTGTCTGTGGGGAAGTTATGTGTTGTGGTTTTCTTTGAAGTTTTATGGATGGTGGTAGCTGGTTGTTTGTTTTTGTTTGTGGCCTTTTGACTTGTTTTGTTTTTGTTGAGCTTTTTGGGCATTGTTTTTGAGAGTGTGTTTTTTTATAGTGGGGAGGGGAAACATGTATTTGTTTTTTAAATGTGAATAATGTGTTTGGGTCTATGTTGATCGCGTTCAGGTACTGTTCATTTTTTTTTTTTTTTTTTTTTTTTTTTATCTTATCCATTTCATTGTGCACATTTTCAACTAAAATTAAGATATGCTGTATGTTACTTCTCTTCTTCATAGTTTTTATTCAATTTTTATCAATATTGACACAAGATGAATAGTCTAAATGCTAAAATATGGAAAATAAACTTTCAGGTACCGGTGTATAGAAAAGGTATAAAATAAAGGGAGGCCACAAATAATGGGCTTAACTTTGTATATCAATGACATCAAGTATAATTCTATTAAATTTAAGTCTCTATGTCAATTTTCACAGAACCGTTGAACTGAAAATATATTGTTTCCCACAAAAATTCAAAGACACATTAAATTTAAATAATTTAATCACAATGTAAGCCACATGTACCTTTGACTTCCTGTGTGTATGTCAAACATCGTCCATTGTAATTGAAAGTCTTTTTTAAGAAGTTGTAAGTGCTCTGTATTTCTAATTTCTTTCTTTTTTCTTTTTGTCTTTTTTTATTTTTATTTTGATTGCATGGCAACACTTTCAATATAGACTTAATTTCAAGTGTTTGATTTTTTTCTCTTATGTTCTGTGTTTTGAATTTGGATTTGATTTTCCCCTCTGTCATTATTCTCACCATTCTGTTCTTGCATTTCTCATGTCATGAAAAAAGTCTTATGTGTGACAGATTTGTTTGCAAAGATATATCTCACACTTACTTGGCTTCACAAATCTCTGGTAATAAAAGAAATGGAAAACTATATGGAGTAGGCCTATACCATTTAACTTGCCAATTCTTCTTTGTTATCTTGTTTGCACCTCTGATTACGAATAATAAAAGAGATAGCTTGCCATTTTAATTTTTTTATTTGAATTTGATTTCTAATCCCTAATAATACTAATATTATTGAACTGAATTTAAATCTTTGCAAACAGTGCAATATATTCTAATTTTAGGTACTGTGCAGCACACCTTCATCGAACACACATTCACGAAATTCACAGATTCTTGGAACAAACTGTAATGTCCCAAATAATTTCTTCTATTTTCTTCAAATTTTTTCACTCAGTAGTCAAACCTTTTCATGGCTTTCTCGAACTATTTGCTAGCTGATCAAGCTGTGCAAGCAATTTTTCCGTCTTACTGATTAGTTTCAAAAGCCCACTAGGCCAAGCTGGTAACTAAAACAGCCTACATGATGCTGATGTTGGCCTGCAGTAGCATATTACACTACAAACGTATAGGCCTTGGTTAGTTGTAGCCCATTGTTACTATTATTTGATATGTTGCTTTGTGCCGTGATATTTCCATTGGTCTCAATCTCCTCCAACTGTTTGAAAAAGAAGCAAAGAACAAAAAAGAAAAGAAAAGAAATAAAATAAATCAAAACAACATAGTGGTGGAAACAGAAATATGGCAGGCATGGGTTTCGCCCAAGTTCACACGGCAAGGGATGTAACTACAATATCATTAAACCCTGTTTGTCTTTTTCCCTTGCCACCTAGTACTTTCATGTGTTATTTGTAACATAGATTCCTTGAACTATTTCTGTCGCCCCAACAAGTGTGACGAATGTGTGCTGCACTATATATTTTATTCAGCCTATTTACTGCATATCACAAAATTAAACTGATTTATCAGTTTAATTTATCAAGTGGCTAACAGCAAAAAAAGAACGGCCTGGTATTGAAAGGTTCATAACTTCAATCAAAAATCTTTCATTGAAATGTTTTTTCACTTGTGATGTATGTATTATCTCTGTCTTATTTTTAGCATCTTCTGAAAATATAGACGTGATTAATGTATTAGTCTTGAGGTCATGCTTATTCATGTCGAGTGGGATGCAAATACAATATCAGTATTTGGCTTTAGAAGCAAATTTTGTTGAACTGGAATTGAAATACGTAGATGCAACTACTTTCCCCAAATTTTGTCCTATTAATTAATATTGTCATCAAGCTGAGTGAGACGGAAGTTTATCAAGCCAGGAGTCACTATGCATATTGAGATTAAAATTCAAATTTTACATAACGGTAAATTGTTTACTTATTTGTGAAGCAATAATTTTTAACAGCTTCTAATTTAAAGTTAAAGGTGTGGTAAATGCTTGCAAAGCTTTTAGAGATTTAATGAAACATTAATTCCTTTATCTGTCATAGCAAGTTTTATGAAACGTTAGTTCCTTTATCTATCGTAGAAATTTTCATTTTAAGATCTGTATTTGTTAAATCAAAAAGCTGTATATCCTCTATTTCCTTTAAGAATGTATCAAAGAAAATCTTTGCCGCCTTTATCATTTCCTTTGACACCCCATTTTATTTTAATTAGCATAACTTTGACACTAATGCATTATTCATGTATATTTTCTCAGAAACTACCTGTACTCATAATCATAAGATGACCTAAAATGACTTAAATGATATTTGTTTTCATTTCAACCAAGGATTGTTTACATTGTGAACCCCTGGAGTCCAAACCGGTTTTGAATATTTTTATGATATAATACTTTTCTAGGAAAGATAGGTTCAAGTACTCAAAAAAGTCCCTAGCTATGTCTTTTGCTTGCTTGTTTTTTTAATTACTTTTTACTAAATAATGCTCGTATGGAAACAGATCAATTGACAATATAATACTGGAAGATCTCTATTCAAACTCTGAATGTTTTTGCATAATTTTAGAAACAATACAACTTTATTTTTATTGTCAAGGACGTATGAAAAAGAAATAAAAGACTTTTTGTTCTTTAAAACCCAATCTTGAACTGAATGCCTTAATATTGCTTTCATTTTATTATTCATTTGCTTCATAATTGTGTGAAAGTCATGGAAAGTAATTTCATTGTTGGTTTGAGGATAAGGTTTTACATATTAATATTATTTTAATAAGCATCAAATTAAAGCTGTCAGTTGAGATACAGTGGAATCTCTCAATCACAACCTTCCACCACCACCACCAAGTTCACCCCACAACAAAATTGAAATGATGGACGGGATCTGTTATAACTGATCACCTGTCTGTTACTGATATGACAATGGCAAGGACCTTACCGTCTTGCTCTGGAAAAACTTGTATATATAATACATATATATCTCATTTTGGCACGAAAATTTTTTTATTTCTGAATCTAATGCAGGAAGTCTTTCTGCAACTTCTGAAAAATTTCAAGTTTCAAACTTATGTAGTTTTAATTACTGAGAAGAACCCGTATTTTAAAATACGGGAAAGTCAGTTGTGCTCTGGAAAAACACATAGTTCTCAGGCCTCCTGTGGAAAAACATGTATACCGGTATTGATTGTCCAAGACTGAACTCCAACGATACTCTAAAAGAACACATATTTCTTCTTCATGAACTGCTAAATTGCAGGGATCTGGGGCATCGGACAGTGATGTGGTGATATATGATAATAAAACTATTATTATTATTTGTTATTATTATTATTATTATTATTATTATTATTATTATTATCATTATTATTATCATTATCATTATTAATGTATCTTATTATTATTATCATTTTATTATTATTGTTGTTATTATTATCATCATTATTATTACTATTATTGTGAGTAAGCCTATTATGATGATGGTGATGATGATGAAGAGGAGGAGGAAGGGGAGGGTGAAGATGACAAGGACAATGATAACAACAACAACTAAGAAGAAGACAAAGAAGTAAACAAAGAAAAGGAAGAGGAGGAGTATGAAAAGGAGGAGAAGAAGAAATAGAAGTACAAGAGGAAGAAGAAATAGAAGAAGAAGAAGAATATAATATACACCTTGAGTGAGTGTGTGTGTGTTTTTTACATCAAATTGTCTTAACCCTGTCTATATCTTCCAGTAATGTAAAACATGTATTGCACTTTTAGAAGGTGATTAAAAGCCTGATTAAACTCAAAACATAATGTTGTATTCCCTTGAAATGAATATCTCATTGATAAGTGAGAGGTCTGTCCATAATAGCTTAATGAACTGAAAATATGTGTCCCAGACATGAACAGACAGACAGACACATACATACATAAAAGCACACACACGCATAAACACGTGCACACAGAGAGGAAGAGACGGGGTATCAAACTCAAACATACATTTCTTAGAAATGGCTGTTTGTATCCTCAGTCCTCAGTCAGGCCTTGAACCATGCTTTGGAGAGACGCTTATTTTTAGTAGCCCGACATAGAGATATACATGTACGTGTTCTTTCAGAGTACAGCAACAAATTTTTCTTCCTCCTGAGCCCTGGAAAAACACTTGAATCTCTCTTGCTCCTCCTCCGCCTTCTTCTTGTTCTTCTTGTTCTTCTTGTTTTTCTTGTTCTTGTTCTTGTTCTTGTTCTTCTTCTTCTTCTTTTTCTTTTTCTTCTTCTTCTTCTTCTTCTTTTTCTTCTTCTTCTTCTTCTTCTTCTTCTTCTTCTCCATCTCCTTCTCCTTCTTAAGACTCTTTAAGGAGTCCATTGGCTTGGTCAGTAAGAACGCTCTTCTTTTCTTGGGCGAGGCAATTCTGTGCCACTGTCGCGGGTTCAATTCTCAGTGGATGCAAATTTTTCTTTCTTATTTTTCTATCAAAAATTCTTCTCTCTGTGTTTGTAATTTCTCTCTATG
>JBCJKF010527387.1:0-13316 GCA_039654545.1 Plocamopherus ceylonicus | reverse complement strand
TATATATCAACTGCCAAACTTAACTTATCACTGATGTGCTCAAAAGCAAATGTCGAGCAAAACAACAAATTTAAAATGCAAAAATCACAATGCCCTCTGTGTCACTATTTTGGACTGATTTTCAAAAATAGATTCATCATGTAACTGGAATGTTGGAAGTGGAAAAGATAGCAATATTATCCTCTGTTGGACATGTTATTTTTTATGGTTCTCTTAGAGTTTGGCTTTTTAATTTTTTAATTTTTTTTATTATTATTTATATTGTATTATTAAATCATTTTTTATATTAGCATGGCAGCAGTAAGTCTGCTGTTGAATTCATTACTGTATGCAATAAACCTCCTGATAGGCAGGTGGGAAGACCTGAGGTTAATTTGTTGTTTTCACTTCTTAGTCAATCTCATCATGTCATCATTGCTTTTTCAGCTGTAAGTAAATATTTTTATTTAACAATTTAAATGTGAATGTCATTTGAAATTTTTAATAAACATACCATGACATTGTCTTTTGTTGGCTATCTCATATGAGAACACGTATTCTTTGTGAGGAAAACTTGTAGGATGAATGGGTGATACTGCTTGCTATGTTTCCTTTCAAAGTAATGTGCACTGATTTTGTGTGAGAGCTGTCTTGTGATTTGTGACATCTTGACTATTACAGTAGACACCTGCTAAGTACAAGGTGTTTGGGAGCAAGCTTGAGTGTGCTATTGTTCAAAACTTTCACTTAGGTGATTGCCGAGTCTTCTGCTCACATCAATTTTACAGTGGTGTTCCCATTTTGGTGGTCTTATTGAGTTTTGTCCATTGTTTTATCAATTGAGCGTTTACTTGATCTAGCATTGCGTCATTGTTTTTCAGAACTTCTCACTCTGAACAATTCATTCCCCTTTGTTGAGCTGTGAAACCAATCAGCGGTCAGTGGTATGGTTGTTGATGACAAGGCATGTGTCAGGTTCTTGGATGGCTCCAAGGCCACATTGGCCATGTCCAGTCTCACACTGTACGTGTACTGTACTGTAACTTAGTGAAAAAAGTTGACCGGCCAATTCAATTACAGACAGGGAGAGAGAATCTGAGTGTTACTTGGCTTGATTCCCTTGCCACACGTTAAGAGTTAATATGGAATATTGATGTGAATGACAGCCATCTAGGCACTACATTTGTTGTCTGAGACTTACACCTGTAACAGTAACTATAATGCTGTTAATCAGACAATTACAGTCGACTCCGCTTAACTCGATGTCGCTTAACTTGATTTTCTGATAACTTGATCTTTTTCTTTGGAACAGACCCCCACTGTAATACAATATCTATTAAAATACAACGGTTATCTTGACATCAAGTTAAGCGTTGAAACTCTTAACTTGATGTGATTTCTTTGCCCTGTTTATACAAGTCGTATAGGAAAATCCAACGGATAAGTTGATTTTTTTTTTCTGGACCAAGCGGTACTACCAGTACCAGTCATTCGTTTTAGTTTTATGGCTGATCACAAAATTGTATAGGCCTACCCTACTATGTGCCTGTAGGCCCTATTTCATGTACAGAAGAGACCAGACGTAGGCTACAAGAAGGCCTAACCCCAGGCTTGGTCTACAATAGTCTGCTAAGAGAAAGCGAGACAGAGAGGGGAAGGAGGGGGTTGGATTGGTGACGACACTATGACTGTGTGGAATCATTATACATAGACGTGTACCAAATGATACCAACCAGTTTGCCTGGATCTAGCTAGACTTGGCCTATGCCAGAGATGTCTCCTCCTATGCTTTGTTATGCCATGCTTCGTGGAAAAAACAAAACTAAAATGTGTGTTCTTAATCATAACTGAGACAGCATCACACACTTTGGCTTCATGTAGGCCCAGCTATTATTTTCCGAACAAACACCTGGCCAGCCCAGTTATTGTGAACTCCAACCAACTTCAGTTTGTGACGTCAATCTAGGTTCTAGACCCTTGCCAGCATTAAATCCCCTTAAAATCCCGTTCAACGGTTAACTTGAGCAACGGGTATCTTGATCTCTTTTTTCTTCCCAGCCAACATCGAGTTAAGCGGAGTCGACTGTACCTGCATGTTAATGGCTGTCAGAGTGACTAGCTAGGTTTACGGAGCCTATTGTTACAGTATTTTATTGTTTGGGTGTGAAACATGTCTCGTCTCTTTTGTGAGATTTGTGAACAAGGCCTATGATAACGATTCTTGAGAATTGACTGTACAATTAGCCAAAGTGAGACGAAGCCACTGTGAGCTTGATAGGATTTTATAGAGTGATAATTCGGTCAGGGCAGAAAAGAGTGCACTTACGCAGTGTCAACTTTACTTTTGTCTTTCATATTCATACTGTGCTGAATATGTCTATTGTCCTTGTGAGATTTACTGAGTGTTGTGCTGAACCTTCAGTTTTTTTCTTCTCTCCTTATTTCATTATGACTGAGTGAACTAGGCCTATATAATGTATTTATTGCCTCGGATGATGATGATGATGATAAGTGGTGTGAATTTAATTCCCATGATGAGTGTGTGGAGTGAGATATTATGACAAATTATAATTAATAATGTCATGTTAGAGTTGAGTTAGTGTTACTGATTTTAATATATGGGAATCCTTGTAGGGTTAGGCTTAAATTTCAAAAATTTCATATATATTCGACACATTGAAGGTAATAACTTAAATTTTTCAGGGTTTTTTTTTTAATTTTAGTTCAGAATGTTAGACTTCTACTAAACCCCACCATGTTTTTTTTTTTTCTTTCTGTGTTTCTTACTTTTGTTAAAATTTGAAATAGTTGTATTGTGTTTTGTTAATGAAATAACTTTTATATCAGAAATAACAGATATGTGTTTAGAATTACCATATTAACTTAGAAAATAATTAAATTTTTCATGTAGGTTCTGTGGCATGTTAATAATTGTTAATGTTTCTCTTCTATTACTAATCTCCCCGTCTCCCTCTTTTGTCTGTAGGGCAAAAAGAGCAAGGGCAAAGCCAAGAAGAAGTAGAGCTGAGTTTGGGCACCTATCCAGGCAGCTGAATTGAGGCCAATCCATGCTTAAGATTTTTTTGTGGCTAAAGGGAGATTCTATGGAAGGAAAGCATTGGAATGTGAATGTTGAGGCTCTTGTCAATGTCTGCACAGTGATGCAGACTGTTTCTCTGGGCATTTTGTGTAGGCTTTGGAAAGACTTCTAAGGATTCATTCGTGTCTGGTGTGTCAGTATAAGAAAATATGAAACGACTGAATCGCATCATTATCAGTCTTTTAATTGAATTTTTACGGTAACATTTTTAAAATCTGTCCTGTCACCCTGAATGTTGCTACAAATTGGTTTTCAGTTTTTAAAAAAAAAAAAATGTTGGGTTCCATCTCTAAGCAAGAGTTAATCTAATTAAGTTAACCATAAAACGTTTGAATCAAATGGGATTGATTGATAACATTGCAATTTTTACCCATAGTTGTAATAATAATAATTATTGCATTTTAAGATATTTTTTATGAATTTTCATGCAACATTTGTTGCTCATGTTTTCTTTTGTTGAAGAAGTAATTTCTGAAAGTATTTTAGCATTGGTATAATTTTTAACAACCTTGAAAAATTATGAAGCATGACCAATTGTGAAGTCATATCACTTGTTGACTGTTTGTGGCTAATCTAGCAGGGTTGTACTATTTCTCACTGTCAATTTATTTTTAATCAAGTCATAATCTTTGATGATGAAATTTGCCTTGCTGTTGAAAAAGGTTAGACCATTTCACAACAAAACAAAAAAAAAAAAAGAAAAAAAAAAAAAAAAAAAAAAAAAAAAAAGAAAAAGAAAGAAAGAAAAAGTGAGTAAATAGTAAAAATGTGAGATATAAATAATACAATCTAAATCTTTTATCTACCATGACCATTTTTACTCTACTTACCTTTGATACTGACATCCGCCTCTCATGAACTTCCTTTCTTTCAACCCTCATCAGCCCCGTGACGGTTTTTTTTTTTTAAACTTTGATGTATGTCATGTTCCATTCATGTATCTCTCAATATTTCATGTATTTTCATCATCACATTATATTCCCCATGTTTCACACATCACCCCACCATGAATCATCATTTAGAACGTTGTAGGCTTTTCTCCCCATCAATACCTTCTGTCCCCGTTCCCCCCAAAAGTAGATCTACTTTTGGCTTTAGTTTCATTGTGAATTCCATTTACTTGGTTGTACTATAGATGACCGCAGTATGATTTCATCTTAGTTGTATTAACGATGATCATCTAACAAATTTTAAATGGCAAAGATACCGGTACTTGCTTTTGTATCAGTTGACTGTCTGGCTTGACATTTAAAAACTTTTTTTTTGGTCTCCATTTTCAAACCATTGTCCATCACCTCATCCAATTCACCTTTGTTAATGTTTTATCTTTTTTTTCTCCCCCCTTTTAGTACAGAATATGAAATACTCCAAGGAAGTCATTTCGCATAGTCATTTTTGAAAATATATGAATTTTACATGTAAAAGAATTGTGTCATCCAGGTTATTTTTGTTGTTTGGTTTGTGTACTAAAGTGATAGCTGTCACTCTGTGTCTCAGTCTGTTGTATGTCAGTGCTTTTCCATATATTATGTATATAAATGTGTGTTGTGTTATTCGTCCAGTATATTTGTGGTACATGTACTGTGGTGATCTCTTTTGCTCTGTCCATCTACCCTTGAGTCTCTCGTTCTGTCTATAAAATCTGCTCTACTGAATCGTATGTTTATTATTGTAATTCTTTTTTCTTTCTTTTCTGTGCTTGTAATTCTTTGTCAATGTGTAAGACTATTAAGAGTATAATGATTATGCTTGTCCATATACCATGAAGGGCAGAGATGGTGCTGGTTTACCCATAGACTATATAATAGACATTAAAATTCAAAGCTTAGGTTGCAGGGTAACTGACTCAATTATTTTTGCTCCATGTTATCCTCATATAATTTTAATTGTATGTGGTAAAAAGAGAAAAGAATGCTCAGAAAAGACAGCAGCATCAAATTACAAAATACATTCCTCTCATGTGTTTATCATAGTTTATGATTCATGATGAAAGCAGAGGAGGTGCAGTTATTGAAAAGACATGTGAAATGTTTATTATGAATGGAAAACACGGATTGATGCACATAATTGAAAGGAAAATATTCATTTTCTTTCTCAATAAATACCATACCTTGGATTTTAAATGAGGATTAGTACTAATAAATAAAATTGCCCAAACTGTCAAGTCTCTTCTCTTATGACTTGCATTCTCAATTTATATTCATCAATTTATACTCACAAAGACGGATGTAAAATTTAAGTGGTTCGGGTACGTCAACTATCAATACTATTGACAATAAAGTTTACTATTAAATATTAAGGGTACTGAGACTTTATAATGTAAGCTAATTTGCTATGTTTAAAAGCTAAACAGTATACATCTAAACATAAAATTATGTACATTTTCATTGTCATAAATTTGTATCACTATTATTACTTACAATAACGAATGATTGATATCATGTTGCAAATTAAAATGCATGATTAAACAAAACATTTTTAAACAAGTCATGTTTCAATAATAATAATAATGAAATAACAGTAATAACAGGACTAGTAATAGAGATAAATAATCATCTTACATACTAAGTGCCCAACAAAAAAGGGGAAACCCATACACTTTCACGTCAAACATATACTCTAGACATCAATGCTTGTAATTGTATGTCCTGCTTTGTACAAAAAAAGTCAAATATCAGATTAAAAAAAAAAAGAAAAAGAACCCTCATGTCTCCATGACCATGGTTATAATGCTGCCTCTTGCTCTATCTATCTTCCTCACAAAGTTCACATGATTTTAGTCGCACAGTGGAATGGCATTCACATGATATTAAAATAAGTCACATTCACATTATTAGCATCCATTAAAATCTCCATAGATTTTTGAAAATAGTGAGGTCAGATTTCTGTCACTGCATAGTCCTACATTTTACTACCTTGCGACTTGCCGCTTATATTAATATTCATATTATACATCTACTTTCATTATCACCTGATTCTCATTAACTTTCATAATCTATTGCCTACAGTCTGGTTATAAGGCATAGCTTACACTAACAGTTGAGCCAGTCGCAACTGCTTTTTTTCTTCTTTTATTTTTACATACTCTCTAGTCATGTTAGTGTAGTGTTAGGCTACATTCCAGTTGGTGAGTGTTTTGCTAACAAGTAACATACTTTTCAAGACCCAATTCTTTCCCTAAATCAATCACATTTATATTGTTACAATCGCAAATGAAAACAGATATTTTTCCGGCCTCCAGTGAATCTGCTGTTCTTGCCCACTGCCTGTTCAGTGTCATGACACATTCTAGGTTTCCAGTTCCAGTGTGTAAACCTGTTCAGTCTCTCCTGCATATCGAGAAATCCAAATCCAAGCACAGTTTGCCAACAGTAAAAGTAAAAGACACAACTTGAGCTACATAATTTGCACCACCAGAACCAGTACATACAATACTATACCATAATAATAATATACAATGTACATGTAACTGTAAATTAGTCTAGTACTGTCTAGTACAGTAGAACTTGAAAGTGCGAGCTCGGAAATAGCGAGTAAAATCAAAATCCCTGTTTTTCCCTCTCATTTGAGTCAATAAAAAAAATTTGCATGAAAGTAGCGAGTACGAAAAAAGGGCCAACTCGGAAATAGTGTTTCCTCCACCATGTTAGGACTACTGAGGGTAAAAACTTTACTTAAAGTAAAACAGTCCGAGAATTTTCGAGTCGGCGAAATAAGCTGCCTAGCACAGTACAGTAGTTACCGCCTAATTGGACGCCGGGTAAAAGGACGTTTCGCCTTATTGGATGTTTTTTCAGTGAAACGGTATTTTTATTATCAAAATCACCCCTGTAATTCTAATTGGACGGTCCAAAACCAAAATTTCAGCTAATTGGATGTTTAGATTCGGGGAAAATGGTTTGACCAACAACATTCAAAAGTATTCAAGGGCCATAAAGAAACCAACTTTGCATATGAATAGGCCATTGTGCTCCAGGGTGCTTAGCGTAGTAAGGAAAGGGGGTCTGGCAAGGGTTCATTGGCGGGTACTGGTCCAGTTGTGAAGAGAGAGCGAAGGTGTCAAAAACTGCTACAGGGCACGACGGCTCTCAGGCATACAACGTACTGCTGGGCCTACACCATGACAAGGTTGTTGGCCAATCATATCTCATCCCGGTGTTTAAGTGACCACCCACTCTGCCCATCGGTCTCACGCTCGACATGTATGTTGGATCAAGCCTACGTAATTATACGGCCATCCCACTGATTGGTCAGCGCACTGACACAATGATTATCTGTTTCGTTTTGCTTGGTCCTCTGCCAGAGCCCTGGTGTTTTGTTTACTCGATAGGACACTTCGACATGGAAATGTAACTCCCTCTTTTTATGACATACAGCAACCCCTTTGATGGTTTGATCATTGTCCAACCATTGACTATCTCCCCTCTCGCCCGGTCATATAGGCTAAATGAAAGTAAATGGGTGTTTCGCCTAAATGCTTCCTGACGACCGTCCAATTAGGCGGTAACTACTGTATTCCTTCACTTAAAATGGAATACATGTAACCCATCCTAATCCTGCCTATAGCTGGACGAGTCAAAGTGTCATGTTGGTGACACGTTTAGCCGTGCCGAATATTAGGGCCTAAAGATCTACCAATAATAAGTGATCGGAGTTGTACAGAGATGAATTTTACTTCATCTCAGCATCACACATGCACAAATCAAACATGAACACACAAAGTGTGTAGAGAATCGCGTGTGCACACGCACACACACACGCAGGTCTAGTCGCTAAACTCTCCCTCATAGTCATAGCATTTCATGACTATTTTAGGCTGCTCAGAAATAGCGAGTAATTATGGTTGGACCCGTCGAACTCGTTATTTCCAAGTTCTACTGTATTGAATCAATTTTTAAAATTATTTTAATTCATTTATAATGGCAAGGAAAATGCTATACATAATCTCAAACTCAAACTCAATAGATATTTTCTTCATCACTTGCAGTGCAGTCAACCAGTGCTGTTATTAAGTTATTTTTTTTACTGTTAAAAAAGTAAAAAAACTTACAATGTATTGTTTTCCAGTTCAACATGTCCCACACTATATAAACTCATTTCATTTTTCCAAATCAAATTTTTGTGAAAGCTGACATGTTTGGAGGACTAATGCTGGCACTCACAATCATAAAGTACACAATTGCACCTCATAAAAGGTCCATCATCATGACCTAATTTTTCTTGTTTAAATTTAGACACATGTATGTATTTGTTTACTTGATTTGTACTCAGATTACATTTTTCAACATGGTTGATAGCAAGTCTCTTTTAAATGAAACATGCCATTGCCAATGTTTGTATGTCATGTATCCTATAGCTCTTAACATCTATTGTGAATATATGTAATAAAAAGATGTTGTTTTTAGAAAGTTTTTAAGTTTAAGTTCGAATCATGACTAACACTAATAATTAACACATTAACATTTATAAAAAGTGGAATTAAAGTTCGGTTAAAAAAAAAAAAAAAAAAAAATGCAGCAAGAAGGATGTCATATACATACATTTATACAGTCACAGGGTGATGCAATATGATCTTATTGTAATAGTAGGCAAAGCCCCCCAAAAATACAGTCCAGTCCATATAATATATACAGTAGAACATAAAAGTAACGAGCTTGGAAATAGCGAGTAAAATCTAAGTCCCTGTTATTTTCCCTAATTTGAGTCAGTAAAATTAGCATGAAAGTAGTGAGTACGAAAAAGAGGCCAACTCAGAAATAATGAGTAGTTCCTCCCCCATCCTAGCACAACGGAGGGTAAAACTTTACTAAAACTACATGTAAAACAGTCCGAGAATTTTAGAGTTGGTGAAATTGGCCGCCTAGCACTTTCCTTCATTTAAAATGGCATAACCCATCCTACCTATAGCTGGATGAGTCGTAAGTGTCGCGGTAGTGTCATGTTAGGCCGTGCTGTATATTGTAGATCTACCAATAAGTGATCAGAATTGTAATGAGATGAATTTTATGTCATCTCAGCATCACACGTGAACAAATCAAACATGAACACACAAAGTGTGTACAAGTACAAACACATACGCACACACACTCAGGTATAGTCGCAAAACTCTCCTTCTTAATAATATTAATATTTTAGCTACTGAGTATAGCACAATGAAATAGATCTGACACATTAGATCTAGACAATATCAATGAGCCTCATACTCATAGAGAATGATTACAAACACAGAGAGAAGAATTTTAGACAGAAAAATAAGAGAGAAAAATTTGGATTCACTGAGGTTTGAACCTGGGACAGTGGCACTGAATCGCCTCGCTTAGGAGTAGAAAAGTGTTCTTACTGACCGAGCCAATATACTAGCATTTATTGACTATTTTACGCTGCTCGGGAATAGCGACAACTCGGAAATAGCGAATAAATAGGATTGGACCTGTCGTTCTACTGTATATATAACAGCTAGTGCTATAACAGCACCACAGGGTATAGCAGCAAATGGCACTTTCCCCAAGCCCCCTTTTCCCTTCTATTAAACAACAGTAAAAATTTACTGATGTAACGGCACCCATGACTTTTATTTCTGTTATAACAACACTGCAGGAAGGCAGAGCTGTTTACAAGGCGGGCATTGACCAATTAAAAATTGTTAGTGTAATGTAAGTGTAAGCATACAGACGCGGCATGACACAGTGACCTCGATGCCCCGTCCACCCTACCACCAGTTCAAATCAGTGCACTGTCACATCACTGCTACTGTCGTCATAATGGACATGGAATTTGATGGTGCACTTGAGGTTATGATGCCTGTTACAAGGTATCTACAAGTTACACTTTCTTCACACACTTACACAAACACACACACACACACCCTTCCACGCCCGCCCTTATTCCCTTTGTTTTTTACATTTATTTGTTTTTTTTGTGGGTTCTTTTCGTTTGAGATCTTAACAGAAAAATTTAATATTTTACTTTTCAGTTTTTGTTTTTGTTTTTGTTTTTCTAATTTTTTTTAAAACATTGGACAAGAAATAGTGTGCAGTAATGCGTAACTGGCATGCAGTTTCAAGGACCTATTTAATAGAAAGAAATTCGGTAACTGGGCTGCAGTGTGCTGTAATACGTAACGTGCAGGAATCTGGTGAGTTCTGTATCTGACAGCAAAAAATATATTAAAAAATCAGGTGATTGCATGTGTCAACAAGTACACACACACGTACAATTGTACATGTATGTGTATCCAATAAACTGATGGAGTGTGCATGGAATGGAACACAAGTTAGGACTATGGAATTTCTAGTCTAATCGTGGTCAGCTTCCACAATGAAGGCAATATATAATAATATTATATGTAATAATATATAATAATAATAATAATAATAATATTAATAAAATGCTTTTCCATTTCATTCATGTTGACAACTAAAAAATTTTTTTTTTTTTTTACTACAAATGAAGATTTATCTATGTATTTACATGTATATCTTCTGGCATCTTGTCAATGACAAACTCCTCAAGACTCTAAACATTACTAATACATATATATGTATATTTTATATATACTAATACTAATATCGGTACTACATGATAAATTATTGAATTATTGTGCATAAATTGTGATCACAGGCAATAGCACACACAAATCACAAACTCGTATTATTTACACAAAAAACCAACACTGACAATAGAATTAGATACATAATAATTATTAATAGTAAAAGCATTGACATTAATAAACTAATAATACATATATACATGTATTTCTAATTGCGAAATTCACCAATAACCTTTCTAATCAGGTCACCTCACAATTCAATCCCCTCAGCCTCTGCCACATACGCATCCTAACCTCTAACTCTAACAGGCACATATGTACCATACAGATATCTTCATGTTAGCACAATGCACACATACAAATACCACAAAATAAAGAAAATGCTATTATTAAGTATTATTCCTATGCTTTTTCTATCTACTCTATTTGGCTTTCACTTTCATCAAACCAATAGATTTACCGTGAAAGTCTAAGATCATTTTGCTTCACCCTGTATCAGTAATAACAATGTAATATAAACAATATTCACAGTTTTTTGTTCAAGTTGAAACTTTTTTACAGGAACTGTTCACCAATATCACATTCAAATTAACATGCCAATAGTATAATAATAATATGTTGGTCATGTCCCATAAATATATATGCATTGAATAAAGAACATGCATATATTACACACATGTATTTCATTAAACCGGTTGATTAATACAATTCCAAAATTAATTTATATTTAATTTTAATTGAAAAGAACTGATCCACACACTGATCACATAAATGGAATCCATTTTTATGTACATGTGTACAGTTTACAATATTACCGTGAAAATATTTTCAACAAAGCAAATTCAAATGTATAAATACAGGCATAATATACATGTAACTGTTCCCCATTGCAACTTTAAAAAATAAAATAATGAAACATTTATACATGTAATTACATGCTATAATTAAAATTGAATTGCTAAAAAAATTACAAAGTATGGTACTGGTGTATTTTTTTAGTTTTAATTTTGTTCTCATTACTGGCTATACATCAACCTTACTAGTACTAGTTTTGAATGCAGACTTTTGTTATCAAATAAAAGTTAAGGAACTTAATGTAAACGGTAAAAGATCATGAAAGAATAATTTGGTGTTTGAATTTAATTATTCTCAGTATGGATGTATATGTAGTTTTTGGAAGAATAATAGTCTACAATATGAGTAATGGGGAAATTGTTATAAAATCACACTGGAATTCCAAGACAAAAATTCACTTCTAAAATGTACATGTCTTTGACATAATCTTTACTCCATGGCAAAGTTCACAACGACATGCACTGAAAGTGAAAGATAAGAGCATAGAACAATTGTGTAAAAATGAAATGTACACATATATTTACCTCAACCTTTCTTATTCGGGAGAGATACTAGAATATAATTAATAATAAGTAATACATGATGAATTTTGCATGCATTTACCTCACTTACAATTACATGTACAACAGGCAGGACGAATTCAAGCAATTCCCTTTTCTTTCAATTTTAAGTACAAGTAGTAGTGTGAACAAATCTCATGTCACCAACCTCTTGAAATGAGATTAACCTAACCTCCCCCTTTCCTTCCCATCCTTTAGATCAAATTTTTTTAATTTTGCAAGAAAACAGTGAAAGAGGTTCATTTTTCCTTTTGAAAAATTTACCGCAGTCTATTGTTGCAATCAAATTTGAAAATCAAAATGTCATCCAAGCAAAATGTCATGTACAATAAACATCGTTATATTAAATAACAGTACAGTACATGCAATAGCACTAAATTCATCACAACCGAATTTGTAAAATGACAATCACAGTACCGGTACGAATCACATATTGTCATATTCACTTTTAAGAAATTAGAAAAACTCCCACAATACATGTAACAAAAACAAACTGATAACTATAGCAAAAACCTAAATCTAAAGAGGAGAAAAACCCGAAACAAACAGATAGCAGTAACAAAAAAAACAACAACAACAACAACAAAAAAAAAAAGCAAAAAAAAACAACACAAAAAAAGCAAAAAAACAAAACAAAACATAAGTAATAAAACTCCCGGGAGAGACCAAGAAAAGCCCCACATTAGAAACAACCCCCCCCCCCCCCCCTTTCCCAAAACAACCAACCCAACTAAATACATGTAAAGACTAAGTGTTATTAGTTATGAGATACCTAATGCCAGGTCTTCAAGCTCAGAGTGAAATTCTATATGGGTTGACTTGTATTCCAGTATTCAAGTAAGTTCAAGCCGCAGGATGGAATGAGCTTCCAAGGTCTCTTAGCCAAAGACTAAAAGTGATGTTGGATTCAAGTAGGTGATTAACTATAATGAATAGACATTCCTGGTTTGGTCTTATTTCTATTTTGACCTCATAGTCATAGCTTATTAGAAGATCTTGGGAAAAATGAAAACAAGAGCATGGTCCCTACAATTACAATCCTCTTGTATTGTAACTGAAGTTCAAACAAAAACTCTCTCTCAAGCCTGTATAAGGGATTTTTATTATACAATAATACTGAAAACAAAGGTAATAGTAAATGTATTTGTAATAATACATCTTCATAATAATAATAATAATAATAATAATAATACATCTTCATAATAATAATAATAATAATAATAATAATAATAATAATAATAATAATAATAATAATAATAATAATAATAATAAT
>JBCJKF010526278.1:0-13324 GCA_039654545.1 Plocamopherus ceylonicus | reverse complement strand
TCTCTCTCTCTCTCTCTCTCTCTCTCTCTCTCTCTCACACACACACACACACACACACACACACACACACACATACTATTTCTGACTTTATCGAGCGGAATGTCATTTAATTTGGTGTTGTTACTGCACTAAAAGAAACCCTATAATAAATGTGCTATGTTAATCAAGTCGAATACTAACTCTGGCAGTAGTGACAGACTTCGTGCGTGATTCCATAATTTACATCGTAACAATAGATTTAATATCTTGCAGATCTACTTTTTAAAATTATTATTATTACTCACGTTTAGGGTTAAAAATGGAAATCTTAGGATAGGCGGACACACTCCTTTTTTCGTTATTTTTTGTGGATCTATGTGTATTATGTGCTGTTCTAATTTTGATTTCTTTCTGTTGTGAAACGATTTTATTTAACGCTTTTACAATCGGTGTGGCTACAATTGATATTCTGGATGCTTAATTGCAATTTTTTGTGGCAGCTTTTGGCAACTTTTTGAGGGAAAAATGGCAACAAACGCAGATGCTAGCTTAATTACTCTAGTATTTTGATATTAGTATTGTACATCTAAGTTTCTGCTTGAAATCTTCCGTATCTTTACTGTACCGGTACTTTAAATTGGTAGAGAGTTTATTCCACAACCTGAATGTATTAGGGAAATATGAATATAAATGGCTATCTACATAATTTGATGAAGGCAGTGTAAATGTTTGAGCACCAGATCTTGTGCGGCTATTTCTCATATTGAATTCCTCTGGAGGTAATACTGCTTGTCCATTAATTGCTTTGAAAAGAATAGTTACTTTATTTCTAGCTCTTTGTTCTTTAAGGGGTATCCACTGTAACATATCCATGGTTATTTTTGTGTTGCCCGTTGTATGGTTATAGTTATTGGTAACAAATCTTCCTGCACTCTTTTGTACTTTCGATAAAAGAGGCAAAGATCAAAGAGGATGGGAGCATGGCTGGGCACCCAAGCTCCCCTTATAATAAATTATAGCAGCCCAGGCGGTAATTAGTAATAGTCTCGTATGAAAAAATCTCCCCTTTAAAAACTTTTCAACAAAATTGTTGAGAGTCATCATCTGAGCTCAGGATGGTATTGTAGCCGCCATAAAGTCTTGACAAAGGCAATGAAATTGCTACAAGATCGTCACTCTGACGCAAAAGGCCTAGTCTTAGTCTTCATAATGGCTGACAAACTCAGCTGAGTATTCTTGTCAATGCGCCTCCATTGAAATGTTCATAATGGTTTTCAAGATTCAAGGAGAGATAGAGACCTACATCTACTTGTACATTTATTAAAATAAATTACTATAGAAAAATCTGAGAACTGACTTTAATTGAACACACATAACTGGTAATGACAACATAATAAAAGCAAAACAAAAACACATTAAAAATAATTAAGCAGCAACATGGAGAATTATTGGCAGTGAATGAGTGACCCTTTTTATTTTGAAAATTTCACCCTCATGTGAAATGAAATACATGTAATAATATTATAAAACAAACAAACAAAAAACAAACCTAAAATAAACCAAACAATTCATAACTTATTAGAAAATTAGAAAGGTAATAAACCAAAAAGAAATCTTCAAAACCCACAGGAGAAACTTACAATAAGCGGCGGCTACTAAAAATGTACGGGTTGGGAGAAAGTTTATTTGCTTTGCAGATATATAGGGTGAGCGTAAAAAAACCCATGCCCAGCTTAAAGCTAATAACTTTTTCCTTTATTTCTCAATAAATGTCAAATTTCACATGGATCTAGAGTAAGCCAAATTAAGTATGCATACTTTGAAGTTTCCATCATCGTACAGTCACACTGTAGACAAAGCACATGTAGTTATTGCTTCAATGAGCTAGAGTAGCAAAGTTGACAAAAATTTCACCCTTAGCCTGTAAACAGATGTTTGGAAATAAATGTACAATGGAGGTCTACCATTTAATAAATAATACATGTATTATGTTTATTGTTTCCTGCTTTTATTCGTCAATAATTGTGAATAATATAAAATATCTACTTTCTTTTGAATCAAAACATCTTTTTTTTTGCATTCCACTACCTGCACTTTAGAGTTTAAATAAATGTACTAAGCTCCAAAAACAAACTGCCACTTTTTGAATATGTATAACTTTTGAAGTTTTTAAGATGTCAAGGATTTTTTTGGTGTCAAAATGCAATAATATCTTTGGCTTCAAACAAATCATATGGATTAGACTTGATTTATTTTTAAAGGCATGTTAGCAAATTTCCCTTTTATGTGTTTAATTTTAATATATTTACTGCCATTGAACATCTTTAAAGGTCAGAAAATGTAATAATGCAACAGTTTAAATTCCCAATCTGTGCATGTTTAATGACAGTGAAGGCTTTCCTTTGAAGTACTGGGAAGAAGCCAGTGCATGAGAGGGGGACAGTAGGTTGAATATATTTTAATGATCATGGAAGTTGATTAAAATGCCTTCCCTATTTAAACATCCATTAGCTGCACCGCTTATACCATAAGTAAATTTGTTTGAATAATAGAAGCTGATTTATAAAATAATAACTTGCTGTTTAGAAAGATAGCATGTCATACACAAAGAATAAAGTAAAGGAAGTGTAGCAAATGTATACACATGGACCATTATACATGTACTTATAAAGTAAAAAAAAAAAGGTAAAATACAGCATTATCTATTTTCCAAATGTACAGAGGTAATATATCTTATACATGTAAACACCTTTCATAGAGAGCAATAAATGAATTGCACAATAATGTAAGATTTTTTTTTGACATGACATTCAAAAAAGAAAGGAAATTTTCTATCATACATCTCTTTAGAATAAAGGTATGAGGTACACCACAGACACATCCAAATGTGCAATTATAAAATTTGAAGCCCCTCTTTTATGAGGGATAAAATGCACATCATTAAAATATTTATTTTCTGCACAACATCTGTATGTGAAGAAATGTATTTCTCAATATATTAAACAATCTTTTTACTTCTGAAGTAGTAGATGAATATACTCTTAACGAAAACATTTCGAGAAAGCAAATGCATACATGCACATGTGCACAGCACATATTTAGAATATGAATATAAACACCATATGAAAACATGGTAAAATTAGCAGCAGTTGACGGATGGAGCATTTTAATTTTAACAACAAAAATGCTTTTTAACTGTCAAAGTAGATACAAATGCGTCATGCACAAATGTTATGAGTATTCACAAAAAATTGCACGAGGCTATCATTATTCTTGTACCTGAACTGATGTACCTTTTGAGTAAATAACATTTTCAGTGAGCATTGTTCTCTCAAAGTACAAGTTTTCTTTACCCATGATGATGGAACAGTCATAATACAGTAGAACTCATAAATGACAAGTTTGATGGGTCTAACTTTAATTCCTTGCTATTTCCAAGTTCTCGTTATGCCAGAGTAGCTTAAAGTAGTCATGCAAGGCTTCCCAGTTGCTTGAAGTTGAAAGAAAAATCTTTAATTTTGTGTGCGCGTGTGTGTTTGTACACACCATGTGTGTTGATGTTTCATGTGTGCAGCATGTGCAAATGCAATGCTGAGATGACGTAAAATTCATCTGATACTGCAGACGACTTATATGTTAGGCTATACGTTTCTCAGGCTGTTTTAATTTTACTTTTACCCCAAGTAGCCATAGCCTTGGGGAGAAAATACTATACTCACTATTTCTGAGTTGACCTCTTTTTGATACACGCTACAATGATGCTAACTATATTGACTCAAATAAGGGGGAAAAGCCGAGATTTAGATTTTACTTGCTTTTTCCAAGCTCTCACTATTTCTGAGTGTGTTTCTTGCATGTTCCAATGTATGACATGATGCATTATGGACCAGCCTCTAATTCCTATAACCAGCGGAGTCATCATGTATATGACTGACTCCTAAATGTTTCAATTTTAGTTTAACATGTCATTTATTTTCTTGATGCACTGACAAAATAAAGAGAAGGAAAAGAAAAAAATAAGTAGAGAATGAGCAAGTGACTAAAACAAAAAGAATCTGTCTAAACAATGAAACATAAAACAGACAATACTGGCAGGTAGAATATTTTGTCAAACTATCATGATATTTAAAACCAAAATTTAAATATAACACCCAAACAAAATTGCAAATAAACCATCTAGCACACTCACCTATCGTCTGTCACCAAAAAATGGTTATTCTATATCAATATTAAATACGAAGTCAGAATTTCATTTAATATTCATATCAGTTTTATCACTTTGTATAACTTAAAGCTTTGGCTAAATTCATCTCTCATCATTTGAGCACATAAAAATATTGTTCTGAGAATGATAAACGTAAATTCAAAACAAAATAAACCATCTTTATACAATTTCCCCCCTTTTTTTCGTTTTTTTTTCTTTTGGCTGTCTTTTATTTTATTTTAAGATTTAAATAAGATGCATTGATGAGAACACTCTCAACATAAAAAAAAGACTGATGAAAGAATGGTGACACCTCAGGTATCTTTTCAAACCATATCTTCATTTTTTCTTTCATACATGATATTTTTCAAATTAATTTCACAACTGAAAAAAATAGGGTGCTGTGGTAAAGTGTGATAGAGCATCAGACTACAGAGCAAGAGGTAAAGGGTTCAAAACAACCAAGTGGCACATTTCGGTTGTCCACCTCAGGCAAGAAAATTTGCCTCTATTGCTTCACTTGAACCAGGCGAAAATGGCTGGGAGAGTATTCTGCAATAGACTCACATACTATTTAGAAAGTGCTAGATTCAATCTGTCACTGTCCACTTCATGGCATGGAAACTGGGATAAGCTCCTGCCCTATGAGCAGAAAGACTTAGAAGAACTACTTAATAAACAAAACATCATCATATACCATTTTACAACAACTCACTGAGGAACCTATAGAAAGTTACAAAAAAACAAAAAAACAAAAAAAACAACAACTCAAAGCAACCAACTTACAAAACAAAACTTTCAGCAAAGCCTAGGCTAATATTTAATAAAACATATAGTACCTTTAAGAATATTTTAGTTATTCTCAACACCCATTATTAATATCATAAGGTTTAACAATGAAAAACACAAAATAATTTATATCATAAAAAAAGAATCAAGGTTTAAAGACTTAATATAACAAATGTCTTGTTTTTAAACATAGAAACTCCTTTCAGGTGTAAAAAACAAAACAAATCAAAAACAAAAAAACATGCACAAAAAGATGTAGCGTAATATTGGACCAGTCATTTACACAACCTCCATGGAACAAATCATTACAAGCACCATTTTGCTATACTCCATTTATTATCAGACAGACAAAATGTTTATTTCAGAGGATAGAGAAATACTTTAATTGTAGTTCAACTCCAACTAGTGAAACATATTTCAGCCTGATGATTGACTGTAAAACCTCATTGAACATTTTCATCTGAATACTGCAATAAGGAAAGTAGAATTTCCTCTTCACCATGTTAAAGAAAAAAGCCAAAACCAAGAGAAATAAAGTGCTATTAATACAAACATAGCAACACTCTCACAAGATAAAAAGAGATGTAGTTAGTCAATGGTCACTTATTTTGGGCTCAGGTAATAAATATAGATATAAGTAATACATTTACAACAACAAAAAAAGTAAACAAAACATCTATTTTGATCTTCATTGTAAAATAAAAAGCAATTTCTAAGTCAATGAAGAATGTAAGAATTTGGGGATTTGTTACCATTAACATCTGATTGCTGTAATGACATTGGGCAACATCAAAAATAATATACAAGCACAACTGTATATGTGTACTTACGTGAAACAACGGTTTGTTTTATGAAAACTGATGGCAATAACCAAAATGTCTCTCTTTTCAACAACCAAAAAGTGTTACTTGGAAACTTAAAAGCAATAGCATGCTGTACATTATGGACTTCAAAATAGGGTGTAACAATAGTGACGTATCATATCATCCAAACACATGGTTTCATGATTCATTTTAGGCATTCTCAGACAATAACAATGTTTTGACAAGAGCCATTGATTTGGAACTATTAAATGCTACACTCATGCCTGGCGTCACACAAACATTTATACTACAGTATACCTCTGATATAACCGCAAAAACGGGACTTTCTTTTAAGTGCCGTTAAATCAGAGTCCTATTACAACCGAGCACATTAAAAACCACGGCTTTGTTAAGAATTGTGCTTCCTTGCACCTTTGGATATGGGATAGAAAAAGGGTAAGGGATGGATGAAGAGAAGGGGAGTGCCTGTAAGCTTATACGGACCTGCAACAGTGTGATGACCACGCACAACACACTGTTGAAGGACTAGAGAGGCATTTTAGTTTGCTTCTGAGCGAAGAACTAAAAATTTTCAATTGGTACATGTATTGTTATTAGCTCCACCTACCTGTAGTGCCATTATAACAAATAAAGGCCATGGGTGCGATTATATCAGTACGTTTTTACTGTCGTTTAATAGACAGGAAAAGGGAGTTTGGGGAAAGTGCCGTAATGCCTATCACTGCTAATGTTTTGTTGTTTCCCTTGCATTCCAAGATGCGGGAAGTGATATGGTAACAACATGAGTAAACAACCAGCGATGGAGCTCAGGGAGATAAAATGGACCTGCAAAGAGTTGATATGCCAGCATGAAATGCACTCTCAGCTGAATTTTCAGAAACAGGAGCTGTGAGCAGCCCAGTTCATGGTGACAATTGTGATGAAAAATGTCTACAGAACTCCCACAAAAGCAAATCATTTTCACAAATGTAAATATGACAGAGAAAAAAATAAATAAATCTAGTACGTAAACCGAATTTATACAAAGAATATTGAAGATATGGAAGAGTGACCCCTCAACAGCCTATACAGGCTTAAATAATTATTTCATAACAATGTTATACATGTATACTATTGTTCATAAATAAGTATACACTTTTTAAATTGATGTAACACAAGAACTACATGATGAGCTACAAAATTGTGGCATTGTTGAAAAGGAAATTTATTCCCCTTTAAGTTGATATAATTGGCAAAACCAGTATCTATGGAAATAAACATTCTGCAGGCATTTGACTGAAAATGGTCTGAAATTGAGAGTTAAAAGATATGTCATTATGGTGAAAGCACCCAGTAGGAAAATCTTGCCTGCGACAGGAACACCCATAATCTTGAATGTGGATGTTGATCGTAGCACCATTCATCATCGTCTTGATGTGTTTTTGACCACTGGTAAGACCAGTGAAGCGACCACAACAGAATGTCTCCTTTTGAGAGGGCAAACATTCACTAAATATGGAAAACTGGTGTATTGTTTAAATCTGGAAAGATATTCCGGACAAAGTAGGAGGCATCTTTAGGTCATCCATGAGATGGATAGTGGAGCATTAAAAGATGTTGTTTGCGGTTATACTGTATACTGGTGCGAATAAACAGCATGTTTGTATTTTGTTACTGTTATTTTTGTACCATTTTCAGTCGGGCGTGAGCAAATTGGTCATTTCCTGAGATATCATCTTCATTGGTGTGTCAAATGAAAGACAAATAAAATACCTTTCAAATGATATCAATTAATAAAGAATCTGTCGCCCGGTTTAGGAGAAACAACATTTTGAAGAAGTGTATATTTATTTATCAACAACACTGTATATCCTTTAAGTACTTGTAATGGAAAACAGAAATATTAGTACGGTATATATATATATATAAATACAATATAAATTAATTCTTTGTGATATCATAATTTCACAGATAATATTTATAAAGGCTGATCAAATTAAAAGAAACAAGAATTGAGCTGTGATTTGTCATATTTGTAATAGACATTATCTCTGGAGATAATTTGGGCATCAAATTTATAAATGGTTGCAGCATGAAATAAAGTAATATACGGTATGAATTATTATTGATTACATGCAAATGCAATGCATTTCTGAGAGAGAGAAAGAGCAAATCCACATATAGCTGAAGGAAATGGAAAAAGATTACAGCTAGTACGGTAATGATGAATAGAAAAGATTAATACTAATACAAAAGTGATTGGAAACATCAGTCACAAATCTAAAGAAACATCGGTCATACATGCCAGGGCCAGATCAATAATGTAAGGGAAAATGGATATATCTTTTGAGTGTGTAAAGCAGTGTACAGTTTACAACTAAGGCACAGAGTTGGTTTGTCAAAGATTGAGTGGATCAAAGAGCATGCATGATTTCTTACTGATCATGAATTTCTAATGTACATGTATTCTACTAAATCTAGTTTGAAAAAAAACAAAAAAACAAAAAAAAAAAACAGCACATGAAAGAAACAAAAAATAAGTGGAAGAAACGAAAAATAAGTGGAAAAAAAAAGGTTCAAAGGACAAAATTTCCTGTCATTGTTTCCCATCCTTCCCTTCACCATGTTTGAAAGGTTTAAGCACCCCCAGGCTGGTAATTATTAGTACATTTACAGAAACTATAACATAAAAAAAAAACAAAAAAAAAAACGTTTGGGATTGTTTCCTAGGGGCTTTGTTGTTCTTTTGAATTGTAAAAATTGTTGTTAATGTAAAAAAAAAAAGATTCATCAAAGCAAGAATGACAAAAAGTTTGATTCAACGTGGGAATATAAATACAACAAACAGGCTACTATAGTCGACTTCGCTTAAGTCAATGTTGATGGGGGAGAGGAAAAAAGATCAAGATACCCGTTGTTCAAGTTAACCGTTGATAGATATTGTACTACAGTGGGGGTCTGTTCCAATGAAAAAGATCAAGTTATCCGAAAATCAAGTTAAGCAACGTGACCTTAAACAGAGTCGACTGTACCCCAGTGAAATGTCTTTTTAAACTGGACCAAGAACAGCAAGACTAACTTGATATTGATGTTCTCTTAATCAATCTATGAGTCCAATTTTGACCAGATTGAGTTGAATAAACAATGACAAAACCAATTCAAACATAATGATAAAAAAAAAACCCATGACTCACAAAGGCCAATTAAGTTTTGACAGGAGAGGGGAGAAGTAGATTTAACAAAAATTTCTTCACATATATACAATTGATCCCTCAAATTTAAACTGATAGGAAATTTAAGCAGAACAATGAACATAAAAATAGGATTGTTGAAATAAAAAGCAATTTAAAGAAATATCACAGATGCATCAAAAGATTTTAAGAAATTCATACCATTTTGTCATCCACTTATTCAGCTACTCAATTCCAAATAGCATTCTAAGGCTTCAGTAAGAAAGAGGAAATGTATTTCTCCTAATCTCATTGGAACAAACAGAAAAAAAACAAACCCATAAAAAATAAACACTATTGCAACAACTTAAAATGAATGGAGATCAAGAAATTTTAGAAAACAGACAAAACACTTTAAATTCACCCGTGACCAAGGCACAAATCATCGATGTAATGAGTACCAGATTATTGCATTTGACTCTTGAGAGCACTCTTTCTGGCAACAATGGCTTAGGCAAAATGAAAACCAATCCTCTACTCATTCATAGATCAATGTCAAAGTGAGCATGAGCCACTGATACATAAATAGAGATCAAGCAATTGTTCAACATCATCAAAAGACCTATTTCAAAATGAGTACGAGCTTCTCATAAATAAACAGAAACCAAGTGCATGTTCCGCGTAACAATTTGGAATCTCAGATGTAACATCTCAAGAAGTACTAAATAATTTCTTGTTCCTTTCCTTCTCCCTCTCTTTTTTTTTTTTTTTTTTTTTTTTTTTGTGGCAAAATTTATCTACAGCTTCCAGGAGTGCAGAATTGGGTTTTTTTCAAAGGCGTATATAACATTCAATCAAAAGTCAATCAATTCTCTTCTTGGTGGACAATTTCAATCGATAAGTTTGTTTTGGTATGATCAAAAGTAACTGTGACAACTAAGAAAATCTTGCCATACTTTATATCATGCCTGTAGGCTAATTACAGTACCAAGTGCCACTCATGTAAGATATACACTTGACTACGTATGGATGTTATCAAACTTTCTGTCTTGTTTTACGCTTACAAGGAATTCAAAGCAACAACAACCATCGGAGCTCATGAAGGTCACTAAACGCCTATGCTACATAAAGTCCATTTGGCTTGTTGCTTCACAGAGTGAGAGCCAGGCAGAAGAAAATCTTACCACCGTGAATGAGACAGTAAAATCACTTTGATTACTCTCCTGAGATTGTTTGACTATCAGCTCTTAGCTCCTCCATGAGAATCATTTGACCAAAACCTGAAGGGTGACTGAACAGTAATTCATAAGTGCAAGAGACGGTATGGTTTCGATTTTTCCCCCGACACGGCCAATTCCAAACTTGGAATCCGGGACGCTCCCAAAAGATCCGGGATGGTTTGTAAGTCTGAGTGTTAGTGTATTAAATGGTAATTCCATCTCACTGAAAATTGCTTTAAAAGAAATGACTGTATGTGTTAAGGTTAAAATACATAATGAATTCATTACAAAATGATCAAGGTATCAGAATAAAAACGAGTATAATAGCAAAGCAAAGAATGACCAGAGACCTGGATCTCAAAATAAATCAAGAGTAAGGTTTACGGCCGGGGAGCCTTTAGGCAGGCACTAAGCAAGAGAGGAGTGGTTTTATGAGTTTCATGAGAAGCATCACCTGAAGATGTAACAGCTGTTATGGCAACAAAAACTAAACAAAAATGATGACCGAAGTCGCCATGATAAAATATGAAATGTGGCAATCCAAAACCACACATACGCATGAGGCAAACATTTCACTGCTGCTGAGGAAAACTGCAGTGCACCAGTGATTTTGGCTTAACCAGTTTTCCTGAGCAGCCAGAATTCTTAAACCAACAGAAGGGTGAGAAAGGAAACTTTCTGAATCAACCACATATTATATGCATTGTTGAAATTTTGGGAAAGAAAACAGATCTGGGTCTTAAGAGTGTTGTCTGAAGTATAAAATGAAGCTATAGAGATTCTCATAAATCAATAAAAAAGAACAAAGATGGTTTGGGTAATTTTTATGGTTCATGAATCGATATAAAAAGAGGGTAATGGTTCGGGTAAGTTTTAAAGCAATGTCACATTCATTATTGACTGGTAAGCCCACATTTCCATAAATTACTTTAGCTTAAAGACTTTCTTCCTCAAAACTTGATAGCTTGTCACTGTCCACAGATAAGCCAATATTTTTCATGTATTAAAAGTAAAAAATAAAGGCATTTTGTTTCTTTAACTTGAAAGTTTGTCATGTCATATCACTTTAATATCAATTTTCACATACACATATAAAACAACAACAGCATGATCAATGCTTTGAGATTCAGTCAGTTGCAACTTGAATTTGCATAATCATGTCAAAATGGAATTTTTCTAATTCATTTCTGAGGAGGGCTTTGGACTGGTACAGCACTTGAAGGCTTCTTCAGGGCTCGTTTTCTTTGATTAGCATAAATTCTTAGAAACAAAGCTAAAAATACTATTAATATGCCAAGTATGCCAACAAATGCTACAGGATGACCATATATCATACAGGACAGGAGTATTGCGAAAGCTTGACGCATTGTCATAATAATAATAAATACAACAGGCCCAAAGACAGAAATGGTGTAAAAAATAAACAGTTGTCCAGAGGCAGAGCAAACACTGAGAATGGCAGCGTCAATCATAAATTCTGGGTGCCGGATCATGAAGGCTGCAGACGTGAAGAAGCCTCCCTGTTCAATCAGTGCTACAGATGTGAACAGGCACGAGAACAGATTGACTCCAGCCATCATCTGAATGCTTGACATTTTGTACTGATTGAAAAGTTCTCCCTGTAAGAGACAAAGATTGATGAGTTGAATCAAATTGATGATTAAAAAATTAAAATAAGCAAAAAACCATACTAATGTCAATCAAAGCTCTGGGAAATAAAAGATACAATTGCCAGGAGCCTTAGAGAGATCCACAATTTTAAAATCTGCAAGAAATATTTCTAATCAATATAGTAGAACATGAAAGTAATGCACTCGATCCCCATTTTTCCCTGACTATTTGAGTCAATAACATAAACATGAAGTAGAGAGTATGAAAAAGAGGTCAACTCGGAAATAGTAATCATTCCTTCCCAGGTCAGAACTACGGTTGTAACGGAGGGTAAAACTGAAACAGTCTGTAGATAATATTGTAAATTCGCCACTCAGCACACCCCTTCACTTCAAATGGAATAACCAATCCTTCGTGAACAAATAGCTCAGCGAGAGAGAACAGTGAAATAGGGAGGGGTGCAGGGGTAATTGGAGTTCAGTAGCTTGCTTCACGCACACGGAAAATGGGATATATCTATATATATCATATTCATATAAAATGAGACATTACACATTGTATCGATGCCAAAAATCTTGCTCGCCGTAACCCAGCCAGCACTAGCCTAAAGTCGTAGTCTATGCCAACAAAATCATGCAGATATTGATATAAATTTTACATCATCTCAGCATCGCACTTGCACACATGGAACATGAAAAAACACATAGTGCGTACAAAAACATACGCACACACAGGTCTAATCGTTTACCTTCCCCCCCCCCCCCCCACCTACGTAGCCTTTCGTGACTATTTTAGGCTGCTTGGGAATAGTGAGAACTCGGAAATAGTGAGTACTGAATCAGGGTGAGACCCATCAACCTAGTCTTCAAGTTTCACTGTAAAGCAAACTAGATATCTTCTCAGTTCTCCTTCAGTATTTGGTTGGTTTGTTCTTTCCCATAGGTCATTGTGTGAATTTGTATCTGGGCCAAAAATTCAGAGCTGATATCATAGTTTTGGGAAGAGGAAACACAAGCTTAGTCTGCTACAAAATGCAAAGTAGGTCTGATAGAAAGTTTGTGTCCCAGCTTGACGCGCTCTATTGGGAAATATCATGTTTAAAGTTGTTTTTCTATGGTTGTGGTAATGATAAATTTTCATTCAATACAGACCTGCCAGTTGGAAGTAAAGCTGTCAAAAAGCATGTAGCCGATGAGCATAACGACTCCAGAGGTTGTGGTGACGCTGTCCTTATGTCTTGTTACATCACCACTTGTCAGGAGAAACATAGACACTCCAATTGAGATCATGACAGCAGTCAAATATTCTGAGTAGTCATAAGTCTTTTTTGAGACCACTTTTCCCATCAACATGACTGGGATAACTTTGCATGCTTTGGCTAAAACCTGAAATTAAACAAATTCATCGAATCACTACAATTCTACCCAAAAACAAGAAATGGGAAATAATAATAAAGAAATAAGAAATAAAGAAATAAAATCCCACTCAAATCATCCCCGGAGGGCAATTGGTCTTTTGATTTTTAACCGAAAACCGAGCGTCAGCCGC
>JBCJKF010524058.1:0-12566 GCA_039654545.1 Plocamopherus ceylonicus | reverse complement strand
TTTCCCCCCCCCCCCCCCCCCCCCCCTTCCTAAGATTAAAAAAAATTAAAACAAGCAAGACCATCGAAAACACCTACCATTGTCAAGAAAATACCAAACTCTGTGTTCATGTTGACAGTGTCTCCATCAGTAAAGATGAACTGCTTCTTCCTTTCTTTCTTGCAGGACAGAACAATGGCAATTTGCTGGGCTGCTACTGACAAGACTGGAAGGTCAATCCGGTTAAACTCGTCAAAACATCCCCAGGACCCAGATTGGGCCAAACCTGAAAATTGAAATGGTTTTCGTCATTTGCTTTGGGTTTATTTTAATGTGTTTTTGCTTCTTTGTTTTTGTTTTGGGTTTGTTTGCTTGTTGCTTTTTTGTTTGTTTTTGCTTGCTTTTTTGTTTTGCTTTGATATTTTAATCATGCCATTATTGGTACACTATACTGAATGCGATCAAATAAAAAACCCCCAAAAAAACAACCCTCTTTCTCTTTTTCTATTCAAGCCTGTATTCCATTCCTTGTAGGGTAAACATTTTCCTCTACATTGTAACAAGACAAAAATAACTGATGTGTGAATAAAGCATTTTCTTTACTTTGGAGCATGGTTAACTCTTTCTATGCCACTCCCCAATATATTAGTCAGAGAAAAATTTAACTCTTTAATTGCCATGAGCCCAATTATCAGCAAGTAGAGGCAAATCATAGTCAAAAAGTTAAATTGTGTTCATGACGATAAATCCACTTATGACACACAAACCTTGAAATAAACTGATGACTGCCAGCATAAAGGAACATCCCAAAAATGTAAAAGGTCTTCTTTGAGTTTTATCCTTATAAAAACAAGTTCATAGAAAAAACATATTTTGATACAATAATACTCAGTCAAATTGAGTCTTCATTTGTATCATGAAGAGAAAGAGAAAATCCCCTCATACCTTTAAAGATTCTACCCAGTCCTCTAAAGTCCATCTGGTCGGAGCAGTTGAAGACCACGACATATTTGCCGAGACAGCGGCCCATGTCCTTTGTAGTTTCCGTCTTTCCGGTTCCGGCTGGCCCGGCTGGAGCTCCGCCCATTGACATGCCGAGAGCCTGGGCCAAGGTGATGTAGCATCTGTCAGTCAAGGGGGTGATGACCAGGCGCTCTGTGCAGCCCAGGAATTCGTTTTGGTAGATGAAGTCTACGTCGGTGATGGAGATCAGGCACTTGTCTGTGTCTTCAACGAAGTAGAACCGAGACTGCTTCATCCATTCAAAGTCAGTGGGCGATTTGATGTGAAGTTGGCACTGTTGTTGATAAAGGAAAAGAACTTGATATGATTCGTCTCTTCAAAACAAAAACACTCCATCAAATAGAATCCTGTATAGAGTCAAAGCCAGCTTTAGCATTAAAGAGAAAGAAGTTAAGTATCAATTTGAAGCCTTTTGCATTAAAGTTGATGATCTTGTAACCAAGTTATTGCTAAGCCTCAGCTGGTATTCTAAGGGAAGTATGGGTATCCACTGGAATTTTGTTAATAAATAGACTGGCAAACATTTTGAGTATCATAAAGAATTATAAAAAAAAAAACTTTGCTGTACACAAAATCCAAAAAATGTTAATCTTACAAGATTATCAAAGACATCCCTTTGGTGGACATTTCAAACAGACTTACAAGATTGTCAAAGATATCCCCTTGGTGGACATTTCAAACAGACTTACAAGATTGTCAAAGATATCCCTTTGGTGGACATTTCGAACAGACTTACAAGATTATCAAAGATATCCCTTTGGTGGACGTTTCAGACTGACAAGATTATCCAAGATATCCCTTTGGTGGACATTTCAAACAGACTTACAAGATTATCAAAGATATCCCTCTGATGGACGTGAATGGTAATGAGGGTCTCAAACTTGGTCCTCTCCACTTTGGTCAAGTCCTTTGTTGTCTGTTCAATCAAAAGGTTGAGGAGTTCAAGGAATGCCTGGTTGGTCTGCCCCATGATCTTCCTGTCATACTTGGCATTGGTCAGGGCATCAGTTGAGTCCCTTGTCCAGATCATCTGGATACCTAGAAGACCCACCTATTTGGAAGGCAAAAAAAAAAAAAAAAGGATAAATCATTTCTGTTTTCCTTACATAAATTTGTTTTTCCCTCAAATGAGAGAACACAAACTTGTTGTACACGTAGATGTATTATCAAAGATTTTGTTTGCATTCCACAGTAATAACCAACAAAATATTCAAGTGTCATTTTAATTATTTTAAATATAATTAATTTCAACCAAGCTTTTAAGGCCACTTTTTACTTGTTCCTGAAAAAGAACTGAATTACTTTTACATTGATGATATGTAAATATGTTTATTTCTTTTGTGTGCATAAAATGGGAAATTTGGTTGAAGCATATGAGCTTTTTCTATTATGTATCTTACCTGAGCTGGGAAAGAGTTGAGGAACTCCAAAAGATTGAATCCAGCGTCCTGAATAGACATGGCCGCAGCCCGAATGACAGAATGCAAGGACTTTTGGGACATGTTCATGAGGTTCATCAGCCACACCTCAACGTTGCCCTCAGCCTTTACCGGTTTCTCAAGCTACGGAAAAAGAAGAAATATCACATATTTCAATATTTGAATAAAAGACACATCCTTCATGTCAATTAAATAGCTGAGTAGAGTCTATCAAACATAAACGTGTCTTCAATTTAAGGCACTGTTTTCAATTCTTGAGCTGTTTTAGAAGAAAAAATTATTTGACCTGAGAAAGCATTTGACAGTCAAACCTGTGATTCAATTTATTTTTTTCAAAGTCAATGTACAACCAACACTTAAGTAAATAAGTTAAATTCAATACCTCTTATCTATCGGACTACAAAATTAAAGTTGTAAATAATTTTGCAATGACTTTCTCTACTTACATCGATAGTTTGGTGGAAGGAAAAAACTTACAAACATTTTACTTCCCTGTAGAAAAGTAATTTTTTTTTTGCATGCAATGATTCATTGTCTACTTACATCAATTGTTTCGCCTTCATTGGAGATGATGGAGAGGATCTGGTCATAGATCTTCTCATGGAAACGAACATTCTTGATGTTGTCAAAAACGCTGAGAAGATGAGCTTGGATGGTGTGGGGATCACTCGCCTGGCCCAGGATTTCTAGCAGGGCGGGATCCGACACGAAGAAGAAGCGAGGGAAGCTCAGTCTCTTCTTTTCCAGGTATCTGTGGCATTGAGGTTTTGAAGATAATATTGGACATGGCATTATACATAGGTCCATTGTCTTGTAAAGCATACACACATAAATACATACTATAAACACATACACACACATCTATGTATATATATATACACTATGCTAATACTCACACAATGTGCTTATTCTTTTCTTTTAACTTGGTTCAATTCAACAGTACCTCGATATTTTGATTTTGCAGCATTATATGTGAGTGTGTGTTTGTGTGTGTTTATGTGAGATAAAGAGAGAAAGAGTGAGAGTAAGAAAGAGCGAAATAGACAGAGGAAAAAGAGAGACAGAGACAGACAGACAGACAGACTGAGTGACAGACAGACAAACAGACAGACAAACAAACAGACAGACATAGACAGAGACAGCGATTGCAGACATACAAAATTAGAATTTATAGCAAAAATGTCTCTTCTTAAATACTAATGTTTCTTTAGTTCTGACCATTAGAAAAATATAATGCAAAATAGTTAATCCTTCTTTGTCACAAGTATTAAGCAATGCCCATTCACAAGATAAGATATAAAAAATTAAAAGCCTTACCCAGTCAAGGATTTCTGACACAGCTCCAACTGTTCCAGCAAGTGGGGAAGTAACTGCATCAGCGTCTCGTCCCCGACACAACATTGGACCACGTTGGGAGTCTCATGGGCACGGGTCATGATTTTCACCCATGATTTGTCGATGTTGGAGAATCTCTTGGCTTCCTGCAATATGAATACATGCACATCATCAAAGCTGTGTGGGCATTATCATTATGCCATACATCCCAAGTCTTAGTAGTCTCAGTCTTCATAATAGCTGACAAACTCAGATAGCAGAGTATTCTTGTCAACATGCCTTAAGTACTTTATCATTCTAGTATTTTGATATTAGTGTTGTACATTTAAGTTTCTCCTTGAAATCTTCTGTACCAAGCCACATACATAGATACATATACAGGCAAAGACATAGGCATAGACATACACACAGATTTAGATAAATACACAAAGAAGCTGACATAAACAAAGGCACAGATACAGACTTAGATACAGATATGGAGACACAGACAAAGACACAGACAAAGACACAGACAAAGACACAGACAAAGACACAGACAAAGACATAGACAAAGACCAGGACACAGAGACAGACACAGACCTTGGGCAGCTGCTTGGCAATATCTCCCCCTACGAAAACAGCCTCCAGGTAAACCCACAGGTTCTGGACCGTCATCCAATTCTCAATGATCTCGGATGAGTTGGTCAAGTTTTGCACCCATGTTTGGATGTTCTTCTTAAAAGGAGCGTTGTATCTGAAGAATTTTTTTAAAAAAGATAAAAAAGACAAAATTGCATGAAACCAAAAAGGACATTGTACTTAACAATAAACAAGAGCATTTGTTGTTGTTTTTTAAAATGTTTTTTATAAATAGTTTGGAGAAAGCTAATTTCTTACATAAAACATTTAAAGCTTAGTTCACCATAATCAATCTTCTGTAATATTATGATGAGCATAGTTATCAAAAAATATTTGAATATTTTAAAAAGTGCCATTTTCAAGATCAAGTAATCTTTCGGCAAATTTTTCTTCTCAGACCATTAATACAATTGATGTTAGTTTCTTTGTAGAAAAAGTTTCCAGTCTATCCTTAAAAATAAAAATTGTTAACAATCAAACCATTCATTGACAAATGTGCAGTTACAAACCTGTTGCTAAGCAGCGAGCTAAGGACCATCAAGGAGTCTTCCATTAGGGAGACAATTTCACTTGTGGTATCACCTCTGAGAAGGAGTTCGCCTCTGTTCTTGAAATTTCCAAATGCAAATTCTTGAGTGCCCCAGTCTGTCACGACTTGCTTCAATTTGGCCTCAATGTCCTTCTCTTTCACGGCACTGATGCAGATGTCCTAGAAATTAAAGCAAAAGCTGTATTTAAAGACAGGCGGCAAAGAATTTTCTAGGGGTAGAGCAGGCAGGAAGAGGTATAGTGACTTTCATCCTCTTTTAGTCATGAAGATAGTTTAATATATTGTATGTAGTGTGTTGCATCTCAGTATGATTTGTCCATCAAACACACAGAGCTTAAGTTTAATTGATTAGTCTGGCACTTTAGTTTTAATGTTTATGAATGCCTTATCTATGTTTTAGAAAACTCCTGAGCATCTCCTGGAAAGATAAAAAAACAAATGAGTATGTCCAAATCACATCATTAGCTGGTCTACAAGAACTCTCCTTACCACAATCAGAAAAAGGAAATTAACATTATTGGGTCTTATGACATGACATAACACAATGGCTAAAGCTGTCCTCCAGGACACACTCAAAGGAAGCATGAAGAGGGGAAGACGAACAAAGACCTGGATAGACAATATAAAGGAGTCGACCCGACTGGACAGCCCGACCCTCATCAGGAAGGCTGAAGATAGAGCCCGATGGCAAAAGTTGACAGGAAGATCGGCCCGCCCTCATGTCTCATCTACGATTGTTAAGATCTGGAGACTGTGGTGAGGTGAGGTGAATGCCTTATTGGGAGTAAAGATAATCTAATGCTGGTGTCAACTCCTTACACCTCCATGGCATATAAAACAGCTAAAGATCTCAAAGACTTCAGATATATAACCCATAACACAGGAAATGGCGCAAAATTCGGATTTGACTAAGATAAGCAGCCGAGACATATAAGTTGATCAGCAAAAACACAAGAGTACAAATGTTTAGACTTCAAAATTCTCAAGCCTACATACTATTGTATAAATGGTTAAATATTGAAGGACCACTTTCCTAGCCCTATTCTGCAAACCAAATGTAAACAGAACAATCATTCCATAATAAATTAACAATTCTAATAATATCTTTATGCTTTACCTCAATCTCTTCCTTATATTTGAGAAGAGGTGCTTCTAGAATATTCCTGAGAGTGAAGTTTTCTCCTTCAATGTCAAAGAGGTGACCTGTGACGTCTGTCATTCTCTGCCAGTGACGATTCTTCATGGCTTTGTTGGACATCAACTCCAACAGAGGAACCATCTCGTTAAAGTCATCGATGGTTTTCTTGAGATCCTCAAAGGCTTTCCAGTCCTTCAGAGCTCTTGGAAGTTTTCGGCACCTGAAGGCAGATTACAACACATTGTTAATCACAGAAATATACAGTGAAACATGGCGTCTTAGGCAGGTGGTCGTCTTGGAGAGGGAATTTTCAAATCACTAAGTATTATAACGTCGACTCAAAAATTGTGTTTATCAGTGTTATTTTCACATGGGATGGCCAAAGCTTTACTAACATAGTACAATGAATTTTGTAGGTGTGAATACAATTGCTATGAGACACTAGACTGTGGGCAGAACTTTAAACATAATAAAATTAAATTGTTTTCGACCGGTCATCTTGGACAGGCAATGAACGCATTTCATCAATGAAAGTAAGTGGTTGGGGTCATATTAGACAGGTGGTTGTCTTGAACAGAGGTAAAAGATAGGACAGAAAGTGGTCCTAAGAAAGGAGCTTGTCTTGTACAGGTGGTCGTTTGAACAGGTTCGAGTATATTTGCACTCATATCAAAACATGGAAGTTTTCACAGAGACAAAATCAGGTATGCACATGTTCATCAAAAGTCAGTATAAAAACTAACGGATAGAATTATACATGCAAAATGCTTACAATAAGTAATAAAAGATTCCTGATAATTCTGGAATACAATGAGTGAAAAGATTGAGAAACAAATGAGTGGACAAACAAACAGATGAACATTTAAGCAAATGATCAATCACACAAAGAATTTTATAGCAAATGCTACCTGTTCTGAAAGTCCTGAAGTTCATTGTTGATTTTTTCAATGTTTACGTCTTGCCACAAAATATCATAATAACCATGGACGGTGTCAATGACATTGTTGTAAAGACCGTATAGTTTCTGAAGCAAGTTTAACTCCTTCTTGATCTGCAGAAGCTTCGGGTATTCTGAAACCTGAAATGCATTACACAAACATTTTTAAAAAATTAATTTTTAATCATCAAATATGTCAACAAGTGAATGACTATAATGTATTCAAGAGTGCTAAAAAATTAGGACAGACCTTGATGAAATAAAAGGATCCTAGCAAATCAGATAACAAATCTAAATATTGGAATATTGTGTGCTTACCTGCAAACCAAACAACTCTTCTCCTCCAGTGTAAGTGACATACTTCCTGTACAGAGTGTCAAAGTTGTTCTGGTAGATGATCAGGCGATCCGAAGCCTCGCGAGGAGCCACACCTGGTACCATTGGTCCTTTCTGCAAGTCAGTCAAATCAGCGGTGTCACTTTTTATTTAATATCGACCTTTTTCTTTCATTTTTTGGGGAGTGATTGAAGCATGATTATTGTCAGAAAGTCATTGTGATTAAGTAGAAAGGTCCTTTTATTACATATAACAAATCAAGTATCCTTTGAGATTTTCATTTATATACAAATCAGCATGAAAAGACAACAACATGATGTCATTAATGTTTATGACAAAGTTAAATATAAGAATATATTTCTTGGGTTTTTTTATTGTTGCCAATATTTTGTTGGGGTTTTTTGTCCGTGTGTTATTTTATTTTAATTGTTTTGTCCTTTGTTTTAAGAGGTTCTTTGCTTTTTTTCACGAGTTTTTTGTGGTACTATTTGTGGGCTTTTTGGAGGATTTTTTAGGGGGATTTGGTTGGAGAAAATTTGCAATATTTTGATGGAAAGCCAAATATGTAGTGAGGCAGGCATTCAAAATACATGGAATGATATGGAAAAAGGAAAATGAGAATTACATCATCATAGCTTGAATAGAAGTCATCGCAATCAACATTGAAAACTTTGACATCAGCTATGAGTTCCTGTTTGAAGTTGGGTTGAATCTTGAGGAGGTGATCTTGCACTTCAATGGACTGGGCCTGCAAACGTTCCCATGAGTAGCGAAGGGTGTCGCACTTTTCTGCCTCTTCCTTTTCTGGTTTCAAATCATGTTTATTCAACATGGCATAGGATTCCTGAAAAAAAAAAAGAGATTTGAAAGCAAACCATACACAAATATTATATTATCTCCTCACCCTTTTTGTGTTCATTCTGAAACGTATAAACATTTAGATGCAGCATTATCTAGTGTTTATATATATTTTCCAAATGAAAATCTTGATCAGAGATAAAAGCTTGTATTAATGGTTTCTTCAAAATTATGACTAATCTGGCATTGTCAATACCTATACATAATAACAAGACAACCCTTTCATAAGCTGATTTTAACCTATATCAAGATCTTTTATAAGCTTGACATAATATTGAAACACTTTGACATTATCATCCTTTCTATACATATTCATTCTAAGTGTATTTCAAGTTATTCACCTCAATAGGAGCAATCAACATGTCAATCCGGATTTCACTTTCACGGATATCTTTCAGCCCAGCCATCAGGAAGCGGATGTCATCCAAATCTTTGACAGGGCGTGCCAACCTCTTGTTCAAGTCATCAATGAAATTAAAGATTTCTTCCATCTCAGTTCTGTACTTGTTGTTGCAGGCTTTTCCGTACTGCATGCGCCAGCTCTTGGTCTCATTGGTGAGGCCGATCTTCAGATGCTCTGGAGAACAAAGATCAGGGAGATATTCAATGGCTAAAAACTTACATGAATGAGAACAATTGGTAACGTTGAAATTCCTTTGGAGAATTTGCAAGATGAATTATTTATACATGTTTTCTTCTACGTTTTAACTAAAATAGCAGATTCTAATATGTCACAAATAGGTTAAAATTATCACAGATGATTCCAGGATACATTTGATGAGACTGAAATTTCATTAACACTCATAGCAAAATATTTATACTCAGTATTAACTTTTTAAAAAGTAGAAATATTCAAAATTTGAGTCATAACAGTTACATATTATTTAGGTAGAAAAATTTGAATGAAAAATGCAGATAGAAGCCAAGCATTCTTAAAATGAAAGATTCAAGTTTCCAAAACATAATTCTAAAATTTTCTTTACAGGCCTTCCGCATTCAGCCTCTTGTTTTAACAAAGGCATTCACTCAAGCTTAAAGAGATCTTGATGTACCTAAAAAAAAAACTATTAACTGTACAGTTTAGTACAGAGAACAGGATATACATGTATTATTGTACACTTGAATCATAAAGAGACTATGATTTACCAGCATAACTGTAGAAATAAAAAAAAATAATAAAAAATAAATAAATAAAATTCCTCTTCAACTATTCCCACGGGCAAGTTGGCATTTTGATTTTTGACTGAAGCAAGTGCCAGCTGCAAGAGCAGTGGCTCAAACAGAGGCAATTAGTGTAAATAGCCTTGCCCAAGGGATGAATCACATTGTCTCCCACATGGTTTGAACCACCAGCTTTTCATTTGCATGTCCAAAACACAATCGCTGTGCCACTGTCACCACTGTATCGTATCATGTTAAAAGACCATGATTTACCTGTATAAAGAGCAATAGGTCCGACGTCATAGTATTCAGGTAAGCTGTTTATCTCCACCTCCAACTCCTCATAACCTTTAATGATGGCCTCAAACTCTGTCAGTTTGGGGTCATCCTTCATGAATTCTTCCATCGCTTCCTCTTGATTCTTTTCCCAGATTTTGTGATAGTCTGAGAACCGCTCTAAAGCAGTCGTCACTTCCTGCAGGTAGAAAAGGGATGGATAGAAACAAAAACTTCTTAAACAGGGAATGCATTTTCTTCTTTTATCCAGGGTTCAACTTTATAAAACACATGTTGAAATTTTGAAGAGAGTAAGCATTTCATGCAAATTAATACAATAACTGTAAATGTCATTTTATATGATATTTCAATTTCTAATTTGCGTATTAGTTTTGCTAAAGAAAAAAAAATGTAAATTTTCAATATAACAATCAAATGATTTGATTTTTTAAAATCCATCATCTTTTTTGAAGCCTACTTATTATTTGAAATTAGTCATAAGGCCCAAAAAGTGCATGTAATTAATTTTCCTATGTTAATATGATTTACTCTTTTAGGGATTCTTTTGATCATTGGCCTAGTTCTATAAGGTTTTAGATTAAAAAATGAGGTCCAACAAGAAAAATTGCTTCAGTGTAAATATATTTGGTACCTTCTTATTTGAGTTGATACTTGTAGAGAGTAGAGAGGCTAGTTTGGCGATCTCTTTATTCTCAGAGACAGACTTGAAATAATTCTTTGGTTGTTGTTGGATGACATAGCTCTTCAGAGACTCGGTTCCGTCTTTCTTCCCATGTCCTTCAGGGTGAGACGCTTCAGATGGAGCCTGGCTGACGACGCTTGGCCTGCGCTCTCCTTCTCCCAACGTAGTCATCTGGCTGTCCAAGGCAGCTGTGGAATATTCATGTAAAGCATGTCAATGTGTGGATCCGTGGTGGAATATTCATTTACATAGCATGTCAGTGTGTGGATCCACGGTGGAATATTGATTTACAGAATGTCAGTGTGTGGATCCGTGGTGGAATCTTGATTTACAGCATGGAAGTGTGTGGATCCATGTTGGAATATTGATGTAAAGCATGTCAATCTGTGGATCATTGGTGTAATATTCATTTACATAGCATGTCAGTGTGTGGATCCTTGGTGTCAGTGTGTGGATCGTGACTGCTCCAATCACGAAAAGAGAATGGGGTTCTTACTTCAACAATAAAGAGCTTCTTATCCAGATCAAAGTTTACATAGTTAAGATTATGGATGGTTTTGGGAGGATATATTTTCTTTTTCCTTTCTAAAGTAGAATTAGTAGAAAAGAAACATAAAGTAATCATAAAGTTAACGTTTATCATTCTTAAAATTTTCGGAGATTTTTTCTGTTTATCTGGCTGGGTTTTAAGTTGCCTTTCTTTTTCTTCTTCTTTTTTTTCTTTCTTTTTTTTCCTTTTTTAGTGTGCTTTTTTTTTTTCTAAGGTTTTGATAACTTTTTGTGACATTTTTTTGAAAGACTCTTTCCATTGAGTTTAAAAAGCAGTTGTTTTTTATTTTTAATACAAGCTCTCAACAATGTTAAATAAAAAAAAGACAAAGAATTAGATCTGACGTATCAGATAGTAGACAATTTAAATACACGATGATCCTTTTAATAGGCATAATAATAACTACCAACACAGAGGGAAGGATTTGATAAAAACAAATTTTGCCTTTTAAGGATTGAATATTTTAACTCATAATTGGAGTGTGATCATACAAATACTAAGATATGGAAAATAAAGAAAAATGAGGGAAAAAATATAATAGCATGCCAAATTCATATGTGTGCAATTAAAAGAATTTTTGTCTTTTAATTTTCAAAAGATCTCCTCATCAGTTAAACCAAAAAAAAATCACTATGAAACACTTTCTTCTAAAACTATATTTTGAAATTGATAGCATAGCCATAAAACAAAGTTATTAAAGGAGATAGATATTTCAAAAAACAAGTGACAAAAACAAAAAAGTTTGGAAAACAGCCACAATAAACCACCCAGCCTTGTCCTCATTCACCAAACTATTTTTTTTTTAGTACATCGAACCTTATAAATTCGAATCATAATACAAAATTTGCACTCTGTTTGCATACCAAAAGTTTTATTTTCCAACGTAAAGATTTATTTTTTGACAATGTAAGCATTGAAAAGATCTTTCTATTTCCCATGCACCAATCAAATGTAAGTTGAGGTGAAAACTCACTATACAATGCAGAAATGTCCATGAATATAACTAAAATATCAATGCCTTTTCATAAAGAAAGGAAAAGCATATAATGGTGAATGCTTCTGGAGATGATGTGATCTACTACATTACTTAAAAGAGTGAGACATAAAGTACTGTCATGATCTTTTTGAATTCCTTCAAGATTTTTAACACCTACAGATGCAGCATACAGAATAACTTACCCTTTACAAAGAATATGTTTGAGTAAAATATTAGACAGAAATTGAGAGAACATTTGCACAAAACGGTATTTTTGAGTGGACTAAAGTAACAACATATTTATCCAAATAACTTATCTATGTTGCATTTTCAAATTACAGATACAAGAAACATCATTAGTATAAATGTACATCCATGTATTACTTCAAAAATTGATAAAAAGTGGTATTTACCCTAATAGCATTGAAATAGCTTTATAACCTCCAAATCCATAATCCTCTCCTTGTTTATCAATTGGTCTATCAGCATCACCACACATTCCTTCCTCTCCCCTCCCTCCCTTCTCCCACCCTCTCCCTCTCTCTCTCTTACTTTCTCTCTCTCTCTCTCTCCCTCTCCCCCCTCTGTCCCTCTCTCTCCCCCTCTCTCCCTCTCTCTCTCTCTCTCTCTTTCTCTCTCTCTCTCTCTCTCTTTCTCTCTCTCTCTCTCTCTCTCTCTCTCTCTCTC
>JBCJKF010522948.1:0-13329 GCA_039654545.1 Plocamopherus ceylonicus | reverse complement strand
AGGTAAGGGAAAACGCAATAAACGAGTGACAGGGTGTAGGGCTGGGTCGGACGGATGACTGGTCACACAATTGCCTTATGTTTGGTCAGTTTCGCGATACGCTAACGACACGTGAATTACTTTATGGGAGTAGGAATGTCTGTACAATCAAATCTGTATTGGCACCCACAGCGTTCTGGGTATATAATGATAGTACAGCCACTCCTTCATAGTGCTTAACACACCTTGTTTCCGCTCCTAGATTGAACATCAGTTATAAGAACACATCGGATATAAGAACACCTAAGCTCCTGATTTGAGGCGTTCTTATAAGCGTTGAGCACTGTACTATTACATGCCCTATTAACGAATCTGTGGGCTGCGCGCAACAGCCAACTCAAGGCCTAGCCTATGACCTATGTGTCAATCGGGCATTTTCCAAAGCTTCAGGGGCGATTGGGAGGTCAAGGGGGGGTGGGGGGGGGGGAGTCCCTTTTATCATGTGGATGAGTAAATCACCTAGGCCTACATGTACTATTATAGGCCTATAACGTGTATGTACACTGCACTGCAATACAGTAAGAGGCCTGCGACTGCAGTCAGCCTTCGGTAAAGAGGATGACGGCATAGTATTAGCCTGCACAGAACACTACTGTGAAGAGTTCATTGACCTTGCCAATCCTCGGAACTACTCTTGCTAACGATATAGGATGACCACATCACTCTTTGTGTTTTACCTCATTTTTAGCTCATGCGTTTGTTATACGGGTTTTCAGTGTTGTGGGCAGTTGATATACCATAATGTGACCTGAAGAATCACATCTTACTGTTAAGAATCTGGATGGAAATAGCAGTATTAGACTGAACTTGTAAGCTATACGGCGAATGATGTCATGTGATGGACTTTCCGTGTTCACAATGTTGTGGCAAGCATGCCGGTACTCTGTACTGTACAAAAACGTACTCATTACAGATCATCCAGTCAGGTTATTGGACTTCAATGTATCTAGACCATGCGGTTTGTGCAAACCTGACAAAACATTTACATTGTAATACATGTAAATGGATGTGTTATAACAACGCAGTTCTTTGTACGTGCCGATAGATTCAGCGAGAGTATTCATGGTGTTAGAATACATATCGAAGCTCTCTGATCCGAGGTCGTAGGTCATCGCAGTATATATATATTTTTTTTAAGAAAGTAAGAGATTTAACTATCATTTAACTGAAGTATTTCCTCAACTGCAGAAGGACAACGTGCCATCCAATTCGATACATATATGTCAATATGATCATATTAACATGAGAGGAATATAGATTGTGATCCGATGGCTCGTGGAATCCTCTTGTGGTATTACCTTTATAAGCTTTTTGACTTTTTTTTTGGCAGATGCAGTTTTAACTTTTTTGACTACAAATTGCTAATGAGACTAATGTAGCGGGATGAGCACAATCGTAACTTATTTGGTACATGGGCAAATTGTAATTGAAGAGGTAGATTGGACTCAACCCGATGCATGTCAGACAATGCTGTTAGACTGCTCATACCAATATAATATGGGCTTTTATGCCAGACACAGTTGAGTTTAATCAATTATGCTATCATTGTCATTGATAAAAGTCTACAGATTTTGCAATAGCAATAAACTTAGACTGTAACAGATAGATCAGGTTTTTAAAAAATTTGATAGTAAAGTTTTCCTGTTTTATTTTTGTTTTTCCTTTTCCTTTTCTTTCCTTTATTTGTAAAGTTTCGGTATCGGTCTAGTAGGTATTTCGCTGGAAAAATACTTTGTACACATGGGAAATACCTGTGCAGGTTTTTCAGTGCTCTGACATGAGGATTTCAGACGAATCACACCTTGCTGACTTTGACCCATGCTTGTACTTTATTAAGATAAACTACTGCTTAATGAAATCTTCATGTAATGTAAAAATGAGCCATTTTTGGTTTTGAGAAGCCCTAAAACCTATTTTTCTTAGGGGGCGTTGCCCCCTGATCCCCCACGGGCACGCTGTCCCTCGACCCTGCAAGGGGGCCTCCATGGCTCCCTTGAGCCCCCGCGGTTGGTAAAAAATCCTCAAATTTCTTCACAACTGAGTGGTAGGCCTGGGTTAGGCGTTAGGTTTCTTAGGACTTCTGCACTGATGAAATTATCAGCAACCTAGGTTGCACTCCACTTAAAGATCGCAGAGAAATTTTTTAACCTAACATACTCCAAAAGTATCATCATGGAGATCCCTAATAATTGAGACAAACCATGTACCAGTCCATCTTACTAGCCAGAAACTAAAGCACCCACTAAATCACTGACCATAAAAGCAATATTTTGTTATATAAATGCTCTTGATGAATTACTTCATACACTTAAACCAGGACTAAGGCAACCTTAAGAATCTTCTTAAACCCCAACAAGAAGGACTCTGTGGGATGCACTTTTACTGACTTGCACTTAGTCCTGGACTAAGTTATAGGTCAGGTAGGAACCTGCCATTACTCAGGACTAAGACAGCTAGACCGTCATCGAGGCGGCATACACAAAGCAAAAATGTCGCTTTTCAGTTGTAAGCTCACCTTTTGCAAAGTCTAGTCTGTCATCTTAGACTGACTACGGAAGCCGGTATCAAACATATTCGATAGGCTACTTTTTCTAAAATAAGTCTAGATCTTTGATATATATATGTCTTAATTGAATTCAAAATCTATTTTCTGACAAATTTCATGATTTAAAACAGGCTATTTAAGCTTGTAATACGTAGAAAATGTTGTTTTGAAGATAAGGTAAATATCAATTTAAAAAATTGACTTTTATGTAGGCCCTAAGACTTGATTAGGACTACCATTGGCCAACATTAAAATTTGACCCACTTCGATACTGCCCATCAGTACTGCTCAAGGCGATTCCAAGTCTGAGGTGACAACAGAAAAAGCACCAGAATGATGCCTTGGTTGGCTGTTGTTGAATTCTTTTCATTGGCTTAAAATTTTAAAATGAGGGTTGTGTAACACATTGGTCGTGTAGGCAGAGATATTGACGCATGGGGATGGGACGCCATTAAATTATGGTGTGATCAGTTACTTCTCATGAACCATGTCTAAGATGCCGTCTGTTTAAGAGGCCACTTATTTTGTCACCCATGGACCATTCTCTTATGCGGAGACCATTGTATATTATATCGGGTTGAGCAGGATTTAACTTGTTGACTACAATTTGCCCCTATATTGTGGGATGAGCACGATAGTATATTTGGTATAGTTGAAACGAGTGTCCGTGAATGCTTTATGATTAGAGCCACATTAGATTTAATTGATCTCGATAATTATGAAAAGTGGATTTGACTTTGATGGGTGAGGAATGGTCCGCTCTTGAAAGATCTTTAGAAATCTTCTTGTTTTAGAATAAAAATGAAGCTGTGTAATATTTGTAGGTTGGCCTTAAACTTACCGACTTACCAGTACCCCCCACCCCTTTTTTTATGTAACAGACAATTCGGAGCACCATATCAGATAAAATACCTCTTATTCAACACTTTCTTTTTATAAATCAAAAGTTAGAAATCACTTCATTTCAAATGTCAGTGAATGTAATTTTTTTTAAAAACTATGCAGAAGATAGCCTGTGACTGGGAGGGGGTGGCAAACTTTTGTTGCTGCCCCACATAGAAGCCAGGCACATATATAGGAGCATGAGTGGGCCTGATTTTTTAACTCTTCGAGGCATAAGATTGGTTTGATTTTAATGACCAAAATCAAAGGCAGTGATTATATATATGTATAAATATCCCTTCTTTCCATCCAGATGCTCTCAAGGACCAAGCCGGCCGTAGGGCCCGGCGCTGCAACAGCAGTGAAAGACACTAAGAAAAAGAAAAAGATGCCTACAGTAGAAGAGTTTCTTGACATGAGGGACTACACAGGTGCAATTACACTTCTGGAGGTACATGTATTTGCTCACTTTCTCTTAATAAAAATGTTGATAACCAATCAAGATAAGCTACAATTTATGCTCCGAAATTCATGTACATTGTATATGGCCTGTAACTGACAGGCCTCTGGTTATGTATTAGATGTCGATATTAATACTGTCACTACAGAGTATGTTGTCAATTTATAAAGAAAGAAAGAAGTGGTGAGCAAAGACCAAGTTTTTATGTCCATTCCTGTATTATTTTTCTTAGAGTTTCGTAGCAACTAATAATGTGTATTGTACCTTAAAGCGCTTTGAGCTAGCTAGGGAAAGCGCTATATAAATGCCATTATTATTATTATTAAGTTTTAAAAAATCCTTAGATGTGCAGCAGTTGTTGTTTTTTTTTTATCAGAGGGATTCCCAAATTAGACTGGGTTTTTTTTTCATCTTATCAAATTTATGAAATATATATTCAGTGTTTACATAGTCTGATAAGTCATGAGCTTCTTCTAACATTTTGTTCCAGTTCAGTAGAAATGCTGGAAAAGGAAATGAAGAGACTGACATGTGGATTGCCTATTGTGCTTTCCATCTGGGAGATTACAAGCGTGCTATGGAGGTAGTGTGCTGCGATAATAATAATCAAGTATCAAATGTAGACGCAATTTTTTTTGTGATGATGAATATTTGCCAGTGGTATTCAGTGAGTTAAAGGATTTGTTGTTTGCACCATTTTTTTTTTCAATACAATTAGCAGTGGTTTTATCCAAATTATATTTTATATATCAACTTTCCATTTTTTCTTTTCTTTAATTATAACGGACCAGAAGATGCAACTTATTAAGTGAAATAAAATACCTTAGTATTCTTTTTGTGATTAAATTATTTTGCAAATTTCAGGAATATGAACGACTGACTAAAAGGGAAGGCGTGAATCCAGACGTCTGGTTGTATCTTGCCTGTTGTCAGTTCTTTCTAGGATTGTATCCAGAAGCAGATGAAAATTGTACAAGATGTGAGTTAGTATGAAACAAGTTTTTTATTGGTGTTAGAATAGGGCAAAAAGGATGAATAATAAAAGGAATTTGGCTAAATATTTTAAAAATAAAAAAATAAAATTCCACTCAAATCATCCCCTGAGGGCAATTTGTCTTTTGATTTTTAACCGAAAACCGAGCGTCAGCCGCAAGAGCAGCGCCACAAACGGAGGCAATTAGTGTAAAAAACCTTGCCCAAGGGTTAAATCACAATGTCCCACACAGGATTCGAACCACCAACCTTTCGGTTATCAGCCCAAAGCGCAACCATTTGCACCACTGTGACCACTAAAGGTACAAAGAAATATGCAAAGTAAGCAAAAAGACATCCCAAGCCATATCAGTTCTACAAAGAGCAAATGGCGTAGATTTGACACAAGAAGAGATGGAAAACATCCTCAACAACCAATATCAGCAATACTTCACTTTTGGAAACCCAACCCTGCTCGACACAGACAAAAGTGACATATGCACCCATGATCTCTAACTTCACTTCCTGTCTCATGATAAGTCATCATTGTTTCAAGCCTTGCAGCTCAGGGTCAGAGCTGAACCAGGTTTCTGAGGCATGAAGGGGACCCTGACAGACCAAATCTATCACTTCCTGAATAGGAAGCTTGTCTATAGCAGAATACTTTCCTAGCCGAAGCTGTACCCATTTTCACCTGGGGCTATTGACGCTTAAGGAAAAAAATGTGTGTGTGTCAGATGGTGTCATGATGATCCACCTGTTTTCTACTGCTTGAAATGTTTAAATAACGTATTAACTCACTGACTACGAAGAGTCACATCACATATTTTGTTCAGGTTACCTTCTAAGAAAGTAGACCTATTTGAAGTCTTTTTTGTTGTTGTTGTACAATGTTCACAAAGGATTATATTTGATATTTCAGCCAATAAAATAGCCTGTTTGTTATAATTCTCTCTAAGTGTGGATTTGTGAGAAGGTGAAATTTACAATATAAAAATCTTTTGGGATATAAAATCGTTGTTGAAAAAAAAAAAAGTTGAGAAAATCAGTAGGATCCTTCAAACAACTGTTAAATTCAATCTAGAAGTGTCTATTACATTGTCATGATCACTCTGAACTGTGTTTTAATAAGATGGGCCAGAAAAATTCGTGGAAATATTATGATCCATGTTGATAGTGAGTGCACACATGAAGTTTGCTTACAACAAGGGTTGTTGAGCTTGCACCGCCCATAGTTAAAAAAGGCTAGTAAACATTAAATTTTTGTTCTCTAGAGTTCATTCCTTTATCAAACAAAAGTAGAAGGATAGACCTAGTAAACGCACAGTACTGCAATAATGTATGTGCAATTTTTCTATATTTATGATATGGCAAATTTTACGATCACATGCATTTACCATGATTGCACATATGGGACAATGATCATTAGTCAATTTAGGAGATGCCTGATTAATCCAACTCAACAGCATGGAGGACATTTATATTTCTACCATGTCATCTTCCAAATATGTTGCTTTCCTATGAATTCTTAATTGAAGTTGACAAGTTTTAACAATTTTACAATTTACTTGCCAATTTATCTTTAATCAAACACTTTATTACAAGAAGAAATTGTGTAATTCATATTAATCATTTTCTTATGATGCAAAAAAACATGTAAGATACCACTGATACCTTAATTGCATTTCATGCTATGAGCATCTTAACTTGATTAATTTTCTTTTTCATCCAAACCAAGGTCCCAAAGGCAGGCTGCAAAATAGACTTCAGTTTCACCTTTCTCATAAATTTGGGGATGAGCGCCGCTTGATGGGATTTCACCAGAACCTACAAGATGTTATTGAAGACCAACTTTCTTTAGCCTCAATTCATTATCTCAGGAGTCATTATCAAGAGGCAATAGACATTTACAAAAGAATTCTTCTTGACAACAGGTAAAATTTGATTGAAGAAGACTTAAGTATTTCCTCATGGATGTACCTTTTGATTCAAATCAAAGTATTTGTTTCCTTGATTTATATTTTGAATAAAGAGATTTACTGTTTTTCTTATTTGACTTATTTATATACACATTTCAAACGATGAAATCCATACAAATTCTCATTTGCTATGTAATTGGAATTGTAAACATCTCAAATGTTTAATAATAAAAAACAACAACGCAGTCATAAAAATGTAAAAAATAGCATGGTTTTTAAAGAATTGTGTTCCCAATATCTAATTTCACACATGATAATACAGTCTTGTAACTTGTGATGAACTGAGTTTCTTTTTTTATATGACTTTTTAAACTATCTTTTCATTTCAATTAAAATTGAAACATCATCCTTGCTTTTATTTCTTGCAGAGATTACTTAGCCCTGAATGTGTATGTAGCCCTTTGCTATTATAAATTGGATTACTATGATGTCTCCCAGGTAATTTTCTTGCAACAGTTATTTGCCTTGTTAATTTGATCCTCATATTTGAATACTAATGAATCAATTTTATAGATTTTGAAGAGGTTTATGTGATGACAATTATCTTTTAAATATTGCTTAAGAGAAGACTAAATCAAGTAAGAATAGGTACTCCAAACCAAAATTTCAAATTGTTTGTAGGTAATAACTAATATTTCTGTAGATAGGCCTTGCCTTCCTGATGAATTTGATACCAAATTTGAACCTGTTGGTGGAATTTTTGGCAAAATACATAATCTAAAAAAAATTGAATAATTCGTATTATGCATAAAATCTCTCAGATGACACTTTAGGCAAGAACAAGCCAATAATGCATACCAAAGTCATTTACAAGTTATTTCTTCTTCAATTGATAGCGCCTAATGCCAAGACCTCTATTTAGTAGGCTTCTTAGTAGAGGTAGACTGAGGTCCTGGGTTCGAGTCCTGCTGGGGCGGTGAGAAGTTTTTGGGACTCTTTGGAAAAGACTCCTTACACAGATTTTGTCACCACATACAAGGGTAAAATGAGTACCTGGCCGTTAACAGCTTCGTCCGTGACCGGAAAAAAAGAAAATTGTACGATCTCATAGCAGGCTTCCTGTCTTGTCCTTCCTGTCACATTCACATCTTTTTCATAGCAAAATATAGCTAAATGATAAAAACACCAAGATGAAGAGAGGCTTGCCTCCCGTTCTGATTAATTCGGACGTTCCGAATTCATTTTTGGAGCCTTTTCTGTCTCCTTTCTGATATTACGTTGTTTTATGTGTTTCGATTGATTCCAAATCCGACTTTTCAATTTCCAATTGCCAACGAATTTTGCAAACTGTTTGACTGCTACACTAATTTCGCTTAAGATAAAAATTTCCCCCGCTTCCTGTGCCAATCCGATACTACTAGGCCTATGATTACTAGTTCAAATCCAGACTCTATGTAAGGACATGTCATGGGCTAGATACTGTGAAAATCTTCAATATGATTACGGATACACTGACAAGAGGATACGAGAATATTTAACTGGTCACAACATTCTGCCTTTCTTAGCCTGCATCGCATCACTAATTCAAAGTCATTTTCATTAGGTCTAGCAATGGCTTCTTCAGCTAAACACCAAAAACAATGTTTCACAAAGGATTTTTGAACATGGACATTGGCTTTGGATTTATATATTTTATGGTCTCTTGTTTATATCTAAAACTATCGAAAACAAGAACGGCAGTGATACCTGTGGTTTGGAGTACCTTGTAAGAAAGAAAAAAATTGTTTTGTTACTTTTATCTGCAGGAAGTTTTGGCTGTATATCTGCAACAATTTCAAGATAGTGCTGTAGCCTTGAATTTAAAGGCTTGCAATCATTTCAGGCTTTACAATGGTAAAGCTGCTGAGGTAAGTTAGTTGGGTTTTTTTTTCAGTTCAAATACTTGGCTACTTAAATTGTCTGCTCTTTGTTTTCTTCCATTGTTGGGTTGGGTTTTTTGGGGGGGGGGTTTTTTCATTATTATCTGACTTGGGTATAGGATTCTCTCTCACTTCAGTGACGATGACATTAATTGGTACAGTTGACTTCACCAATACACTGAGTACTTGTGAAAAGAGTGAAGGTGCTTATCAAAGCATGTTTGAGTCCAAAATAGAAAATATATAATTTAGAATACATGGATTGCTTCCCTGCCATACATAATTTGGTATGGCTTATTGCAATTCAAGATTTTCCCATCAGCCACTACCATTCATGCAAAATCTTTAGACCAATAAACACATTCCATGCCTAAGTAGTTTTATTACCCAGTGTTGACCATGGGTCTAGATTTAGAGCCCGTCCATCAATAGCTTTCATTGGTAAAATGTTTTGCTCATTTATTGCTTGACTGACAAAATCTACCTGTCACTGTCAGTCAAGCCATATGTCACGGCGATTGGATGAATTCACACCCCATTGTTACCTTAATGTCCAGGCAGGTGGATTGATAAACAATGTCCTGGATAGTGCCGTCTCACCATAGGAATTTTCATTCAATATTTTATGTCTTTTGGCAATGGCCATCATTTTGAATTGCAAACAGTAAGATTGCACACTTAAACAATGTATCTCTTCCTTCTCCCTAAATAACCCAGTAGAAACTATAATGTGTAAGGACTCTTAGAATGAATACTTTGATTTCACTTTATTTCAGGCTGAATTGAAAGCACTTCAAGATATGGCATCCCCATCTTTTCAATTTGCACAGGATCTTATCAAACACAATTTAGTGAGGATACATTCTAATTTTGCTATTTATAAGTAAAAAGTTTAGTAATCTTTCTGAACTCCCTTTTGATTACTAAGAAGTAACTCTCTACATGATAGAATAAATATAGGATGAGCTTTTGTCAGAACTAAATACATCATACACCAGGGTGTGTCTCACTGATCATATACGTTCATCATATGCCATACACTTCAAACAACGAAAAAAAATGAAAATGCACATTCGTGTGTATGGTGTATGTTGAGTGGGCATTTTGTATGTTGTATGGCCAGTCAAGACTCACAATATTAATTTCCGTGCGGTCATTTCTTGTAATTTGTATATATGTATGTTTTATTTATGCCCTGTGTGACGCCAACCTGATTTATTGCAATTTAGTCCATCACATCTTCTGCTTTGTCCAAAAATTTTGTCAGAAACAGAATCAATTCTATTTATAGAAAATCTTGAAGAAAAAGGTATATAACACTCTTTAAATGTTGCTTTGGACTGTAGCAATAAAATGCTGTTACACATAAGTAGTCAACCAATGTCAACTGTAATTTAGTATTTGGTAAAATATATTTACCTTGCTCACACCAGGTGGTCTTTAGAAGTGGAGAAGGCTCCTTGCAAATTCTTCCTCCTTTGATTGATGTTATTCCTGAAGCAAGACTCAACCTGGTCATTTATTTTCTGAAACAAGGTAAACATTTTTAAACCTTTACTCTGGCCTTTGAATAATGTATAGGTATTAGGGTACTTTTGTGGTATCTATGATCACATGAGTAAATTGAATTGTTTACAGGAAATCATCTTGACACATTTCATTCAGGTGCTCATAGTGGAAATCTTTACTGGTAGGGCTGCAGGTACAAAAAACTCACATTTGCTGTAAAATGTCATTGTAAAAATTGTTTATGCCTTTAGATGATGTTCCAGAAGCTTACAATCTCATTAAAGATTTGGAACCCACAACACCTCAAGAGTATATCCTGAAGGGTGTGGTGAATGCAGCTTTGGGACAGGATCAAGGCTCGGTCAGTACCATCCTGTTTCTGATGTATTATAATTTGTTGTGGCCTGTCCTTTTAAGCATTTTAGTTCTATGATAATTTTTCAGCTATAGTTCTAGTATTGCTTCTTGTATGACATTTTATTAGTTTGAAAAATTAGCAAAAATGTTTTTGAAATTGCATGGGAGAGGAAAAATCTTCATAAAGCTAAAAAGATTTCAAAAGTTGGAATTGATAAAGCGGAACTGAAAACCATAACTTCAAGCCTTATTGAAGCTTTATGTCAAAGAATATTGAAATGGATTAAAGAATTTGAATTAAGGGCTCTAATAAACGAACTGTTATTTCATTTGAATATGGTTTCATCCATAGGAAAAATAATTTGTTTTCCTCTTTGATCTACTTTGAACATGACATTTCCATTGCTCGTTTCAGAGAGAACACATGAAGATTGCCCAACAGTACTTCCAGCTTGTGGGAGGATCTGCTTCAGAGTGTGGTAAGTTGGTGTGACAAAGAACAGACATTTCAATTTTATTCAGTTATTGTTGAAGTTCGCTCTATAGCATAATTGAATTTAGAAATGGGAACATGCTACATTTATCGCATCATAACATATTTGAACAAAAATGAATTTGAGTGAGAAGAAAATGATCAGCTTCTTCAGTTACTATAGACTGGGGAGCCTCCTAGTGAATAACAGGCCCTCGTTATATTATTTTGGAGCCCAAGGTGTCTGCCGGTCCGGGACGTGCCCGGGGCATCCAAAAGTGAATACCATAAAAGTATGGGGGAAAAAAAAAAGAAGAAGAGGGAGGCGTCTTATGAAGAGCTGCTGCATCTTCGGTCTTCTCAGAAATGCCTAAAAACTTACAATTGAAAACCTAGATAGGCAGATTGAAAAGAGAGAAGAGGCTGTTGTCAAAACTGACAGCTTCAGTTTTTTCTTTCTTGATTGTGTGGCCCTGAGGCAGAGGCTCAAAGTGGTCACTCACCACTGAGGCCAAAATGAAGAGATGGCCTCGGCTGGTTCATCTTAAAGAGGACCCCTTGTGTAATTTGCAAATACTATTGCTTTGTAAATACTTGTAACTAGGTAAGTGGGACTTTTTTTTGTTGTTGACATTTTTACATCCACTTTTTCTGATTTCAAATGCAGGAGAGGCTAAAATTGCCCCTTAAAATGGCCTCCCACCAGAGCGCTGCCCTTGGACCCCGCCGGGGCCTGAGGCAGCCACTGGATCCCGGCCAGTCATTTTAGGGGCCCTGGAGAATTTTTGAGTTGATTCAGCAGACACCCTGGGAGCCTGATTCTTAATATGTTTCATTATTCAAGGTTAGAGAAACCCATCCCTTGATTGATTTGCTTGTGTTTCTTTCATCAGATACAATTCCAGGCCGCCAATGCATGGCATCCTGCTTCTTTTTGTTGAAACAGTTTGAAGATGTTCTCATTTATCTGAACTCGGTCAAGGCAAGTTTTATTTTCTGGTTTGAAGTGGTACTTTATTAATAGTGAAAGTTAACAAGGGAATATGGTTGCTGTTTCATGAAGGGGACACTGTGGCTCAATGGTAGAGCGATTGACCCTAGACCATGGGTTCGTGGGTTTGTATCTTGCCATCAACCATTTGTGGTTTTTCCCTAAGCACGGAATTTTACTCCAATTGCTTCACTCTACTGCTATGTTAAATAGGTATGTGAAAATAGGCTTCAGGCTTGTTACTTGTATTGTGCTAAATTCACTGCTCTTTACTGTCTCTGGTGGGGAAAGCACTATGTAAATGCAATCATCTATTTATTTTAACTCTAGATCTGTTGTACTCTAAATTTAACATAATTTGTCATTAGCACTTACATTAATGTTGTTATTTGTGTGGTTATAAAAATTATATTATCATTATGTTTGAGCAGAGGTATAGTGTTATAAGCTACTGTTTGTTTTTTCTTTTTCCTTTAAATACTATTTGGAACTACTGCCATGGAAGTGAGTTATTAGAAAATATTGCTTTCTTCTCTTAGAAGTGTGGGTTTGGTTTTTTTTCAAAGATATCTTTATTCTTGTTTCTTTTCAGAGCTACTTTTACAATGATGATAATTTTAACTACAACTATGCACAGGCAAAGGCAGCTGTTGGGAATTTCAAAGAAGCAGAAGAAGTAGGCTTATGATTTGATTATTGATTTTTGTTTAGCTAACACCCCTAAGCCTTAATGTATGTTCCTCTCTGCATTCAATCTTTTATGACTATATTTTAGGTCACTGACTGCCATGGTCAATGCATCAGTCATATAATTGGCACTGCTGATTGCTTGTGCCAACTCCCAACTGTCTTTTATTTTTTCTACATTTATTTCATTTGCCAGTCTGTACCGTATCAACTTTGGCATTTTTCTTTACTCATAGAGGAGGTAAAGGAAAAGTCAAAAGTTATTTCCATTTTACCATTTCTTTTCTTATATATACAGTGGAACTTCGGTACAACGTACCTGGGATACAACGTACACTCGGCTATAAAGTATGTTTTTTCAGGTCCCGAGTCCAGACATTAGTTTTTCTTCATAAATTGCCTGGTGTATAACGTACTCTGCTAGAACGTACTTTTGGATGCAACGGACGATTTCAGAGCACCATTTTGGATAAGGTATTATTTCTACAACGTACTTTTGTTTCTTGGCATCAAAATGAATACTAGTCAATGAAATCGTATCGCTAGAAAGTAGACATTCTGTCATTCAACATCAATG
>JBCJKF010521837.1:0-13333 GCA_039654545.1 Plocamopherus ceylonicus | reverse complement strand
TAATAATAATAATAATAATAATAATAATAATAATAATAATAATAATAATAATAATAATAATGATGATAATAATAATACAATAACAATAATAATTTACATTTAGCATCACAATATGTGATGAATGTTAAAATAAACAATATCAATTAATCCTATGTATTCTCATTGACTCTTAATTTACAAATTTAACAGAAGTGTAACAGAAAAGTTGCCCATTGTTTATAGGCCTAATACTCTTTGATTTTTTTTTCTTTTTTTCACATCTGTCCTCAGGAAGTTGATGTCTTTGTAGGAGGCAAGCATATTCATACACCCAGACTGATGGACTCCAAAATTCAGCTGAAGTATGGAAAAAACAAAAGCATTAATGCAGGGCTGAATTTGAAAGATCAGAGTGCCAAGCTGACAAAATTAAATGGACAAATGAGTGTTGATTGGCTCGGCTCAGAATGCACTGTTAACTCACAACTAGTCCAGAAGTCTGCCAAACAATACTCTCATTCACTACAAATTAAGCATAATGATGGCACAAAACACTCTTTGGTAACAATTTATAAAATGCCCAAAGCTGCTACCCATGATTTCAACACCGTCTTGAATCTACATGACCAAAAGCCATTAACATTGACTGGTTTAACAAGATTTAGATTAAAAAATTTTGCAGCATCTGGAAAAGTAATATCTGGCAAGGAAACATATGGCTTTGTATCAGCCAGTAAATTTTCCAAAGCCCCAAGTGCAAAGATCAATATTGAACTTATTCACCCAGCCAGACATATGTCTTTAGATATCAATGGAGGCAAAATAAAAAATAAGTATGAAGGTTCTGTTGCTGCATCTTGGGATGCGAACAAAAATAAAAGCGAAGTTGTATTTGACGGCTCTTACGTACATAAATCCCAAAATGGAGTGGTCAGTTTTGGAGGCAATCTCAAATTCCGCTCTCCATTTGCAAACTTTGAAAATCTCTTGACTTCTTTCAAGTATGGCAGTGATAAATCAGAGCATAACATTGATGGCAAATTCTCATGGGGTGGAAAAAAACAACAAATTGCTTCAAGCATGAATGTAAAGAAAGATCTCAGTCTCAGAAACATTGGCATTGCAGTTGCACTTAAGACTCCTTTCAAGGGAATCCGTAATGCTGAGATCAGTATTGAACATAACATGGGTGATTCTTTGAACTCAGTGTTTACAGGGAATTTGGAAAAGGAGAATGTAAAGGTTGTTCTTCAAGGTCAAGATAAAAGTGACCATTTTAAAACAGATATAGCTGGCAAAATGGCCCTCAGATCAACATTGAAGAATGCTAAGGTCATTAAAGTTACTTTTGCCCACATTGTAAGTGGAGGTAAATTGCTTTCAAGTGTTGACATGACTCACAATGGCAAGAAATATGAATGTGCTGTCAATATTTCTCATACTTACCAAGGATGGCATTTTAACAACAATGGCAATATAATCTTTAATGTACCAAAGCAAAAAATAACCACAAAATGGTCCCACAAAAACACAGATAAAGCTATGAAATGTTCTCTTTTCTCCAATTTGGGTAGCAAATCCCTCAAGGTTGATTTCTCAGGTTCCCATGACCTGTCTGACATGAGAGTGTTAAATGCTAACCTAAAAATTAAGAGTTCATTGATGGCTGTACATGATATTGAAATGTCCCTTGATCACAAGCAGGGCAGTTGGCTTATGCAAAGTAGCACCTTCTTTAAGCATAATGGGAAAAACAAAATCTTATCAAAGATCAACTTTAAGGGTGACAAGAATGCTGCAGGCTTAGATTTCAAACTGAAAAGCCCAATGACTGAAACCCTCAACGGAAATTTAAATGTAAGATATGAAAATTATCCAATATCTTCATCAGCTGAACTGTCGTGGGCTTCCAGAAAGAATGCCACCTTTGATGGATCGCTTGATTTTGCCAACTGGGAGAACGCTAATATCAACATAAAGCTGACAACCCCATCTCGCAAATATCGCAACATCTTCTTCAAGGCCTCAAACAATATTGACAATGATGAAACTGTATCACATGTATTTTTAGATTATGGAATGAGAAAGAATATTGATCTGAAATCTCATATAACTTACACAGACCAAAAGAAATTACTTTGGGTTAAACTGATGTCTCCATTTGAAAGCATGAAATCTTTGGAAGCTAGACTCAATTTTGATGGGCATATGAACAATTTTGTAAGCAAAGGAGACTTTGAGCTGCTGCCAACTCTTGGAAAATTTGACACTTTGATCACCTGGCAGAATCAGAATGACATGCAAGGAAAAGTACGTTTAGACACACCATTCCAAGATTACCAACATTTTGAGCTCTCCACTTCCGCTTTGTTGAAATCAGACTCCCATCAATCACGAGTACAGCTGGAATACTATCCACATCAAATCTACAGCTTTGATTCCACATTCAACTTCAATCTGCCATTATCTTTTGAGGCAAACATAAAATCTCCCCATTCAAAATACAATGATGTTGGTATTTCCATACAACATAACCATGGTGATTCTTTTATTCACTCTCATGGAGAAATTAAATACGAATCTCAGGTCACAATTGAGGGGGATTTGCAAGCTGATTGGTCTACAGATTTTGTTGGAAGCTTTAGTGTAAAAACCCCATTCAAAGATTTTGAAAGGAACCAAGTCTCTCTAAAACACACAGTAAGAAAGGGATCATTCTCAACAAGTGCTGAAGCCTTCATTGCAAGCAAAATAATTATCACTGAGGCTAAATTGGAAACTGAAAATTTAATAACAGGTGAATTTACGTTTAAAAGTCCCTTCTCTGGATTGGAAAGCATTGAGGCCACTTTGAAAAAACGAGGTGATATGGATAACCTCAAGGGAGGAATTGTCCTCATTTTCAATGAGGATAAGGCCCAAGCCAACTTCAACCACAAATTAACTGAATCCTCCATGAAATCTGAACTGAGCATCTCAACACCTTTTTCAGAAACTTTCAAATTGTCCATTAACCATAATGGTCTTTTTGAAAGATTCACAAGTAAAATATCAGTAAACTATGGTCGCCGAGTTGACATTGATACCATGGCTACCTTGAGTCTAGGTGAGCTTAACGTGGAGGGTAATGCAATACTAAAATACAAGCTTGGAAAAGGCCGTAATGCTGCCAAGCTGGCCTTCAAGAATTCTGGATCTATTGAAGACATGTCCTTTAATTGTGCAGCTTCCCTCAATGATGATGACATAAACATTAGTGGCTCCTTGAAGACGGTCGGTGAGATTGATGGTTCTATTAACATCCAAACACCATTTGAAAATTTCAAAACCACTGGTATGACTTTGTCTCACAAGGGTGGCATGAACTTTTTCCAGAGTAACATAAACATCAATTACATGGATGACAAGAGCATCTATGGAAAGATTGAATTCTCAAATCAAAATGAAAGAAGAATAAGATTTTTATCTGAGCTGATGACACCCTTCAAAAATCTGAAGTCAAGCTCCTTTGAATTTAACACTGAAATTGATGAGATGTCAAACCAGATAAATGGAAGCATGTTTCTTAACACTGCACTTAAAAAAATTGGTACGGGCAGCATTGTTTACTCCAAGTCAGGAGGTTTGAGCAATCTTATGATCAACACTTTCATCATGAGAAATGGCAAGGACATGGCAGTTTTGAGGATTTCTAATGATATCCTTGAAAATAAGCTTCATAGCAAACTCAATCTGAAAAGTGTAATGACCCCAAATATAATCTTTAGAGTTGACCATTCTAGAGATCTCTTCAGTTTCAGCACAAAGACAAAAGCAACATTTGGAAAGCATACTGTTTTAGGCAAGGCTAATCTGCACCAAGGTGACCAATCATTTGATGCCAATGGTTTAATTCGGTATAGATTTGGCAAATATACCGAAAAGAAATGCTCCATACATATTCACACAGATGGTCAATGGGAGAGATGTAACTTCCGACTCAATGGCACATTGAATGACAATGAAATTCAACTTTCCTTATCAAACCAAAGATTTTTTCAAGATTTTGCTTTTTCTGGCATGACAAATTACAAGGGTCAGTCAATTAATTTAAATGGATCATGGAAAAAAAAGGAAACGATCAGTGGTGACTTAAGTATCCAAACTCCTTTTAAAAACTTTGAAAACATTGGATTAGCCCTGCAGTATTCTGGTAATGTTTCCAAATTCACCAGCAGCGCTTCTCTTAACTATGCAGATAACAAGAAAATCATTGGCACAGTGGATTGGACAGCTTACTCAATTGAAAACATCCAATTCGTATCTCATCTGTCTACACCATTTAAGAGCATCCAATATGTAGACATAAAATTAAAACATGATTATGTCAGATTTACCTCTGATGTTTCTGGAGACTTTGCACTGTCAACATCGTTTGCTGACTTTGGCACTAAGGGTGTTTACTACAGCAAAACTGGTAGCCTGAATAATCTGAAAATCGAAGCTGTGTCAACTGATAATGGTGTTGAGGCTTCTCGTCTGAAAATTTCCAATGAATATTTTGGAAAAGAGCTTCATTCAATCTTTGATTTCAAGTGTGTTTCTCTTCCCGAAATGCTTCTTGTTGTAGACCATGATGGAGATCTGGCCAACTTGAAAACAACTGCCAAAGGAAAATTTGGAAAGAACAATTTCATCAAAGGAAAGGCTACATACAGTGTTAAGGGCAACATCCTCAATGGCGAAGGAGATTTTATATACAATCTAAACAAATTGGGTAGAAATCGAGGATCCTTTATGATTCTTAAAGAGGGAGAAAAGAATGATCTTACTTTAACTGTAACTGTCACTGTTGGAAACAAGAGGTCCAAATTAATCGGAAACTTCAAAAACACTGATGAGCTGCATATATCCATGATACTTACAACCCCAATAAAGAATTTCAAGGATGTTGCTTTATCCTTTAAACACAGTGGTAGTTTGGACAGATTTAAATGTGATGGTAAGATTGCATTGATGGAGGATGAGATTTTTAAAGGCAAAATTAAGTTTAACCTGTCTGAGCTACATCATATTGAAACAGTCATTGAAGTTACAACGCCACTCAAGGGTTTCGAATTTACCAAATATGAATACAGACATGATGGGGATGAAGGCAGTATCAAGTATTTCTCTACATTAGAATATGGTGACTCCCAATCAATTTCATTCTCTGGATCTATGGAATACACTTGGCCTAAATATGCTATCAACAGTAGATTTGATGGTGAGGATGGTCATGTCATGACCATTGATGGTTCTTTTGATGCAACGAATAACATCATTGGCATTTTTAATTTGAACACCCCAATTAATAATTTCACAAATGTTGGCTTTGGATTTTCATACAACAAACAAGAAAATGGCTTTAAATCCAAAGGACAAATTACGTACATGGATGGCAAGACCATTTTTGGTGAAACTGACATCACTCTCGACAAAAAAGGACAAAGTGAATTATCTGCAGAGTTACAAACTCCATTTTCAGGATATGAGTTCACAAAGTTTGAACAAGTCCACATTGTTAACAGAAAACTTGTGAAATCCACAATGACACTCATCTACAATAATGATAAGAAAATAGCCTATGAGATCTCTAGAACAATTATGCCACAGCAAGAGTTAACCATCTCATTGATAACCCCTTTTGAGAACAATGAAAAACTGATGGTCTATACATCTTTTGATAATAGCTGGCCAAAGTATGGTCTGAACAGCAAGATCACAGCTGGCAATGGAAATAAATATGGGCTGACTGGATCATTTGATGTTTCTGAGGATATATCAGGTGCTCTTAACATTGAGACACCGATTGAAGGTTTTAATAGAATTGGCATGGATTTCCTCTTCACTGGAAAAGCTGAGAAATCTGGCATTGAGGGTAAGGTGACTTACATGGATGGCAAAGATGTAACTGGCAAGCTAAATTTTCACAGAGACTTATGGAATCGTTTTGTTGCTTCTGCTGAGGTGAGCACACCTTTTGTTGGAATGGAAAATAGCAAAGCTGAAATAGATTTTGCAGATGACACTGACAGCGTGAGTGTGGCAATAGCTGTGGAATATATGTCTGTAAATAAATTAAACAGCATTCTCAAACTGATCCGCTCTCCCAATTACGATATTGCCTTCAGTCTGGATACCCCTTTTGATGGCTACAAAGTCATCCGTGCCCAGGGCTTTTTGGATGTGACTGCTCCAGCCTATGAAGTGCGCTGCAACTTGGAAGGAGAACAAAACAAAGCTTTTTCAGCTACTGGAAAACTTGATTTTTACTCTTTCAAAGAAATGGAGGCTTCAATAGAAATAAGTACCCCAATGACTGACTTACACTACAAAAAGGCAAACTACGCCCATAAATTCAATAACAATGAGATCTATTGTTCAATGTCTCTACTTAACGAGAATGGTAAAAATGTAAATGCAGAAGTAAAAGCAGCTGTGAGTCCAAAGTTTGATGTTACTTTTTCTTTGGAGACACTTGTCTTTGGATTTCAGAATATTCAAGGTAGTGCCTCGTTTGAACAGTCTCAAAATAAATATGAAACATCAGGCTCTCTGAATCTGGGTGAAGGTAATATTTATTCTGTTTCTTCAGCCATTGATTATTCCAGTTTCCCAATGAGAGCTACTGCCAATATAAACTCACCTTACTCAGACTTCCGTAACATTGAGCTGACTCTCACCCATGATGGAAAACTCCCAAACTTTAGGACCACAGGATACTTCAGATCCCCTCTTACCAATGATATCAACGCTAAGGCAAGTCTTGAGTATGTGTCGGCCTTTGACATGAAAGCTAGTGCTTCACTTCAGAGTGCACTTTCTGGATTTGATGATCTTAGAGCTGAATTCGAAATTACCCCTCCTGAGAAGAGAGTACAAATTGAGAAGGAAGGAAAAGCTTATCTTCTCATGGGATGGACCAGTGGACAAGAAGTGAGTTTCATTTTCTTCCAATTTTTTTTCCAGTAACAGTTGGTTTTATTCCAAATATTTTTAGTAGATTGGCCATTCATAAGGACCTGCAAATTTACAATTTATGAATGAAGCAATACAAGCTGATTTAAGATAAGATAAATAAGATGTACTTTACTGGTCCTTTGAAGAATACAGCATTCACAATAAATTAAAATCCTCAACAAGAAATCAAAATGAAAGCATTACATGGCACATTTTAAAAGTATCCTGCATCATCACTCAACACACAGTATGACAGCATCATACAAGGTCCACAAGAAGCTTTTACACAATGGTCATACTGGGGAATATTCGCATTCATCTCTTGACATATTTTCGTGTGGAATGATGATTGTCATGTTTATTTGTTATTGGTCCATCATTTTATTGGCCAATGTCTTTTTCATCCATTCTAGATCATTGTAGAGGACAAATTCAAATCTGCAGGGGGTTGGTATGGAGTCCACTTCAATAATGACCTGGCCATCTCTACTCCGTTCTCAACTGTTCGCAGCTTTCTGTGGCATGGGGAAACTTTCAGTTTGTATTTGTTCTTATTTTATTTATATTTTCATGATAGAATGGTCTGACAATTTTAAAGTTTGTATGCTGTCAGTACATCTGAGTTATAGAGTCTATTACCTTTAATTTCTTGTCAGGGGAGATAAAAAAAAAATCAAGATATCCAATGTATATGTTGACTGTCAGGTGGACCAATGCTGATCAATTTCACAATATCATTCACAAAGTCTCTCCTCACCAGAGACAGAGAGCAACAAACAATAAGCTTGTCAAAGTATGTGACACAAGGAGTGTCAGAAATAATGAAGAACAAACATCTACTGGTCATTGTAGGCAAGGCACAGATATAGGCTAGATGGTTGATCTAATGACACTTTACGCCTAGCTATCACTATTTTCCGATGGCAGTGTTTTATTTCATCAGAACCTTTGACATTATTGGAGATAGTCAACCAGAGGTATTTGAAGGAACTCACATCTTTCATAAATCCCCTTAAGTTATGAGTTTGCAACTTACATTCTCGCTGTCTCTGCTGATGACCAAAGCTTCTGTTTTTCTTACATCCAGAAAAAGTCCCCTTTTCTCGCTTTCAATTAACCGAACATCAAGCATTTGTTATGTATTTTCTTTCACTCATCCATTTGTTTTTGACTATATGGATCCCATACACATACTCTGTATTCTAAGATTGACTTTACATAAGTTTTGCAGCATTTATCCTTGACTTTTTCTGGACAGTCATTGATGTTACATTTTGGGAATGCTAACATGCCATTTGGTTTCTTACATATTGTATGGTGTTTTATCTTTCTATTGTAGTTAATTATCTATAATAACAACTTAGTATTTTGCCTTCTTTGTAGTTTTTAGTGTTTGGTTGGTTGTTTAGGTAATAACAAATGTAGGCCTGAAAAAAAATTGATTTACCCATTGCAGCTACTTAAAAGACATATACATGAAGCAGAACATTTTCATTTACTCAAGTCAAATTAAACATTGAAATTTTATTGAAATTAAGTACTAAGCTGGTATATTCCAAGGACAAAGATTTAAAAAAATATCAAACTAAATGTCATCAAGTGAAGTTTTGACAACTGCATATTATAATTGGAAAATGTTATGAACAGTTAATTTTCAATTCCTATGCCATTGTTTCAATCTCAACTATATATATTTATCTACAGTGTCAACAGAGATACTCCAAGGAAAGACAAACTTTGAGTTAAATGATATTAACCTATTAGATGTTGAGGCCTATGATAAAAGGGAGGACAAGCGTGACTTTAAAGTCAGTCTCAGGAAACCCTGGCCGATGTTTTACTCCATTTCTATGTTACTTGATCGAAGTGAAACTACAGATGCTGATATTTTCATCAACTGGAATAGGTATGCAAGTTTTGTTGTGCCAGATAATTTGCAAGTTTCATATTAAATAAACTTGAGAGTGAAGGAATGGACTTGCTTATTATTATATAAAGTTGCCAAAAAAAACCCGTCTCCAACTTCAAGCAATAATAATGTAACCATTTGGAGCAGACTCATTTATAAATTGACAGTCTTATGAAACAAACAATTCTGTGCTCACTAGCAAAATTTCATAAAGATCAGTAGGATAGAACGGTTACAATAGGGATTTATTCAGGCGTACCATTTTTAAGACAATATCAGACTGCTTTTGCCCGCATACAATTATCCTAACAGTTCGTTTGTCCACAAAGTGATTGTTGAATACCGGCTTGAAATTCAAAGCAGGAAAGTCTAGATCTAGAAAGAGAGATCTTGAGTAGAACTAGATCTAGATCTAGACATACCAAAACTGTTATTCATAGACCTGGGCTGGAACAACAAATTAAAACTCAGATAGAGGTATTTAAAAGATCGTTAAAAGTGACCAATAACAGTAAGGTGTTTTTGTCTTGTCACAAAATTCTATGTGCTAAATCTAGTAGACAATGTCTGTTTGATGGAAAATGTTTAGTACAATTTGGTGTTGTGTGATAATATGATTTTCATTAAAGAATTGAAGGACATCTGCCGCAGAGCTAAATCATAAATTCATCTGTTTTTCTATTGTCATCGGTCTTTTTCAACGAAGCTTCCGCTATCCTATTTTTGTGATATTGTTCACTTTGATATCACTTTACTGTATATCCTATAACTTTTGAATCCTTGAATCAATCAGGCTCATATTTCACATAATGTAGGGAATTGATTTATTTCGTAATGTCCGAAAGCATGTCAAGAATTAGTCAATGGCAATGATACAGTGAGCTTTTAAAGCTGGGAAAGTTTTTTTTTTGGGCCACCCGGTATACTTGGTGCCAGAAAAGAAATAACCCAGCATAATGAAACGCTTATGATTTTAAGGGGCCTAATCAGAAAACATCATATCAATGCTGTGTAAATTATATATATATAGGGTGTCCTGAAAAATTGCTCAGCCAGGTATATCAAATCGTGGCTTTTAAAATGATTTTGCTAATAAAGTAATTTATCTTGTAGAGAATTTTTCATATGAATCAACTGAACCAAACAAATCAAATTGGTTCACACAAACTGAAGTAATTTAAATTTTAGTGAAGCATGGTCATTTTCATGGTCAGCTTCCACTTAGACCTACCGCCCAGTGGCTGCCATGGCAATATCATTCAATTAGTAGAGCTGATTGATGTTCAAATACTCACCATTGTCATGTATATTCACTTCTTGACAGAAATATGCCTGACAGCAATATCCGTGTGCAAATATTGATGACCAACAAGTCTAATGATCAACAGACAGATAACTACCTTGATGTCAATGTGACACATGCCTCCCAAATTGTTGGTATCATTCATAAAATTAACATGGACTCCATCCAGACTTCCAGCAGTGGAAATTTCTATTGGGCTACAGATGACAGTAGCAAAGTATTCTATGATCTGCAATTAATCAATAACTCTAAACGTCATAAGCAAATGGTTGATGGCAGCTTAAAGTTGGGATTGCCATCAAGAACTCTTGGATTTACTACCTCATTCAGGTATCCATTGCAAAGTTCAAGCAACATGTGCAACATTGTAATCATCCACTTATTGTATATCTTTAACATTAATTTAACCATATTACTGCCCTTTGCACTTTGTCAGTTTAAAGAGACTGGGGAGTACCTCTTTTATTTTTGAGACATTATATACGTGTATACATACTTATAAAAGTCATATTATCGAGGTCCAAAGTTATTCCGATGAAAAAAAATGTAACATACTTATAATTGTATTCATTCAAATGAGAACCCTGGGAAAGTTTCATTCTATATCAATACCTACAAATAAAATGTTTATTACATGATGTAAAGTGACGTTTGTAATAGAAATTCAGGTTATCATGCTGTCACAAAAAGAAACAAATAGCATTGATTATTGTCCCCAAAAATTATTTCTATTTGTTTCTATAAATCTGTATAATTTTGAATGCTTTTCTACATTGGGACAGCTATTTGATATTAAAATTCATTATCCTTAATATGTGTTTCTTTCCTTTTCTTTTTTTTTTTTCAGAAAATGTTTATTGAACTCATTATATATTCAATGTTTACATCTTAGCCAATGGATTTATTTTCATGTAATTATTACCATAGACCTATTTAAAACTATGTGTATTTTTCAAAGAATTTGTTCTTTTAATTTTCTTACCAGTGATAATAAGGTGATCAAAGCTACAGATGCCTCTTTCAACTGGGATGCTGACCGTGATGACAGCAAACAAGTTAGGGTGAAGACAACAATGAAAGAGGGTGATACTATCAAGGGTGACATAACTCTCAGTTTACCTTCCTTTAGAAAGGTATTTTGGGTTTGCTTTTTTATTGTTGTGACTGAATATTATGTGTCACAATTCCATACATTTGCTCTGCTAGATACATCATGTAAATGATAATACAGTAAAAAGAGTTGTTTTTGTTTTGTTGGGTTTTTTTTAAATAGGTTTTAATTAATTTTTGTAAACTAGAATCAGCACGTCAGTATCCTAAATCATTGATGAAACACAGTAATATTGAAGGATCAACACAGGAATACATGTATTCTATGATCAGCACAGTATTATTTTAAGTACAACACAATAATTATGTAGGCTCCATGTAGAAATATTGACGTTTCTAGATTGGATACAGTATTATTTCAGATGTAAAAAAGTATGTTTTCCAGACTTAATCCATCTGTAAGCACCCCCCCCCCCCCCCCCCCCCAAAAAAAAAAAAACAAAACAAAAAAAAAAATAACAAAAAGAAAAACAAAACAAAAAGCAAACAACCAAGCAAACCAAATATTATATATAAGACAGATAGTAATAGGGACATACACATATGTGGGCATCAAAAATAAAAATAAGTCATTGAAGCTAGAAAATGGTTCCTATGTTGTTTATTTTAAATGACATAATATCTGTGTTGATATATGAGAGAATGCATTTATTTCAGTCTACCCATTTTATGCATCTAGAAACTTTTTCCTTATTCCCAACCAGGAAATCCGTCTTGATGGTGAAGTGATGATGAAGAATGGACATATGACTTTGGACACAAAAACAGATTTCACTTACTCCCTGGACTCCAGAAAAACTCTTACCTTGATATCCAAAATATCAGATGTTTCTGATTACTACAACAGCTATAACTACAGTATGAGCCTTGGTGTCAGCCACCCATACACAAACCTTGACCTCCACATTGACTCACACATTGGAAGTTCTGATGAACACACAACATTTGGCATAAATACAAACTACCTTACTGCAGAAAGACAAATGAAAAATGTGGCTCTTCTCACAGAAATTGACAAGATTAAGAAAAAAATTAATTTCCAGGTATTACTCTTCATTAACCTACAAGTAGATAAAAATTACTCTTAAAATTTATGTTAGTAAAATTTGTAAAATAGACAAAAAAATTTTAAGCTTCCCTCTCTAAAATATAGGAGAGAAAGAGGCGATTTGATTCAGCTTTATAGATCGGTTCACCATATTAATAATATCGATAGTAATAAATTCTTCACATTTTCTCATAAAGAGATAGATTTAAGATTTTTACCAGGAGATTTTCAATATAAATTCGACAAAATTAATTCATTTTCAGAATGATAAAAACGTGGAATTGTCTAGAATATGAAACAAAAAAATTGTCTTCCCTTGACCACTTTAAGATTGCTATTGATAAAGACCTCCATAACTTGAAATATGTATTTGATAAATTATCATTATTTTCCTCATATGTTGTGTTGTAATTGTATGTTATTCCATTATAGGGCATTTAAAGGTTGATTAACCTAATTATATAATGAGCCCTTAATTCTATAACCTAATCTTATCTATGAAATAAAAAAGAAAACATTGCTTTATAAATGCTAAAATGTTTAAAAACTGAAAATTGAATTGCATACAGATGAACCCTTTTCATTGGGAATAACATACTACTAATATATTGCACTTTCATCACCCAGATGAACAGTCCACTCAATAAAATTGAAATTTCTGGAGACGTCCTCAGCACAAGCCCTTACAAACTTCGCATGATCAACAAGATCAATGATATCGAAGCTCTCCGTACTGACATGACGGTAGATGAAAAGAACAAATCTTTAATCCTTGATGTCTTTAAAGACTCTGGTAAGCATTGCCAGAAAAGTATATGATAAGTTGCTTTTAATAGCTTTTGAGCTTTCTTTACATCTCTTCTCATAAATGTGTTTTTGCCTGCCTCTTGCTTTGCATTCATTTAACTCATTGCAGGCGCGTCGGCCGCGGATGGCCGACAGGTCTAGGTAGCGTTGACAGCGCGTCGGCCGTATGTGGCCGACAGTGTTTACGATTTTTTTT
>JBCJKF010521836.1:0-19782 GCA_039654545.1 Plocamopherus ceylonicus | reverse complement strand
CGAACATGGCAATTATCTTACACGTGTTCACGGTCATTGTGTTCAGACAATTTTGTGGTCACCCATTTACAGGTCTGAAAGGGTCAGGTGATGGTGGTTTAAAAGGGTGAGGTGATGGTGGTTTAAAAGGTTGAGATGATGGTGGTTTAAAAGGGTGAGGTGATGATGTTTTGAAAGGGTGAGGTGATAGTGGTTTCATAGGGTGAGGTGAGAGTGGTTTCATAGGGTGAGGTGATAGTGGTCGCAAAGGTTGAGGTAACAGTGGTTTCAAAGGGTGAGAAGATTTTATAGTTGTGTGGAGCAGTTTGATTTTGTTTGTCATTAAGAATTGGAAATGGAAATATTACCCTTCTACAAGCAAATTCATTTGAAAGGCTTCTATTCCAAACCTTGTCATTGATTGATATGTGCATCCAAGGATATGTGCATTCTATTTAAAAAGATGTGTTTATTTGATACGTCTTATATTGTGTTGCAGGTCCTTAATACTGAGGCCTCTGACAAGGACAGAGGCATGCATATTGTGGTCCTTAATGAAGTCACGGTAAGATTTTCCAGTGTCCTGCTTGGTTAAAATCTTCTAGGTTTTTTTTTTTATATTTAAGGAGTTGAGAAGCTTTGCAAGCCAGTCTTTGATTTTGAATTTGCTTACAGGGACTCTTGTAAGCAAGGTTTCCTTTTTCCTACATTCAAGTTATCTCAACGTACCTGGGCTCCCAGCTTTTCTCGGTTTTGTAAAAAAGTAGTATTACCGAGGGGCCTTCTTTTATATGGGTTGCTAGATCTGGATCTAATTACATTTTTCTATATTTATCTACTGCTAGTTCAGAATCAGTCATCCATGTGACGGATCTAAAATGATGGGTCTATATGTTGTACTAACCGTGTAGATCTAGATTCTTTCTAGTGACTAGATCTTGGTAAGGCTTACATGATTTTCAAAAATCTGGCCTTTCAAGGCCCAAGCCCAAAACGTGAAAGGGGAATGTGAACTGGAAACTGAATGTATTGTTTCATTTCTCTTTATAAACCACTCTATGAGATCAATGTACAGGGGAAAAAAATCTATAATAACTGATTTGTAATTTGTTTGGTCAATAAATTGAAAACTGCAAAACTTGCTTAAGATGCAGACAAAGTAACAGATTATTATGTGAAAATTTAAAGTCTAGCCATTTAGGACAAGAAGTGACAGATTGTTTTGGCTGTATTCAATTATATATATAGATCATTCCCCCTTGGCTTTGTTATTACTGTTTTAGATTCATCATGATTTCTGTTCTTATTTGGATTTTCAATTTAATTGTTACTTATTGGCTGAGAAAGTGTTTGGCATTGAACATTCACTTTAAGCGAAGGCTTGGTTTTTAATCTTTGCTTCATTGTTGTTTTTTCACTGTGTTTTTGTACAGGGTAGCGTCATGGCCAAGAGATTGTTTGACACGTACAGTGCAAGTGAAGATGATTCCATGGTTCTCTTTGTCAACATGGTCTCTGATGGACGGATTCTAGTCTTCACCATCAAGGTGTGTACACTTCTACTTAATATAAACATAGTAATGTTTAAGTGTTCATAGAGAGATGGCAATGGGGATGATGCATCAGTAAGGTGTTTCCCTGTTTCATCTGATAGATAACAACACAATATGCTTATTTGATTTGTTATTTACTCTCAAGTTATGATTTTAACATTGTGACACATTTATAACTTTTCTTTTCACCTGCAGGACGAAGGCTCTTATCAACTCAAGCCGCGGGCGAGAGAGTTCCTGGAGTCTTTAGGCAGCAAGGAAATTAAGCATGTTGATTATAGAGATATGTGGGCTTTCATTACAATAAAAGGGGGTAAGTTAGGGATATTTTCATCATGTCAAGTGTGGTAGTATATCTTTGATGCTACAAAATTGGGTGGCATCTGCCTACCCAAAGATGAAGTCAGTCATTTGCATGTCTTCAATACTATCCTCAAAGTAAATCCAGGCTGGATTTCTCTCCTTTCTTAGCATACTGGTGCAGGAAGCTTACTTAGCTAGAAAATCCACTGCCTCTGCTGCTTCTGAAATATGAGGCTAAAAATGTTATGGAACTTTTCCAAGTTAAATTCTTATTAGACCACATCTTATTCTCAAGAACTTCAGTTGTTTTATTTTTTTATTATTGATTTTTAAACTTGGATTTATCTACATCTCAAACCAGATGTACAGAAAAAAGAGTATAATGGAAGGGTGTTTTTCAATTATAATTTTTTTATCTTTTGTCACTGAGTATGATTGATTTCTCTTAATAACTATTATTATAATACTGAAATGTATTCTTATAGCGTCCATTCCTAAGAATATACATTGTAATATTCCCCAAAATATGCAGCCACTTTCCTGACTGTTTATGGTATAATTTTGTATTGTCAGGAAAACCAATTGATGAAAAGATTTCCAAGTCTGCATCTTTATTGGTGTGGTCAGACCCGGTCAAGCTACTTTCAACTGTGCACCTTTCTCAGACAGCTAGTTAGTATATTTCCATTTGCTGGATAGTTTTATTCACATAATAATGTAAACAATACAAAAAAAAATTTATCAACCATGTAAATTAGATATAATTGGATTTCTGGGAGGGGAGGAGGAGGATTTTTGTTCTTTCTATTCATAATGTGCAAAACAGAGGTCAACAGAATTTAAAGATAAAAAAAGAAGCAACATTTGTTGTATCCAATGTTTTACTGTATCACTGTATTCAAAGTTGTAGATAGATTTGACCCAAATTTTCTACTTTTTCCAACAACAGAGGAATGCTCCTGGCCAAACACGGAGGAAGGGAGGAGGAGGCGAGCCTTTTGCAGCAAGGTGGAAGGTTATGGCAGCGTATGCAGCTGTGAATCCCCATCAACCATCACATTTCAACCAAGACTGGTAATTTGTCATGACAGACATGTCTGGTTGCTAACAGTCTCTTTGAGATATATTAAATTACGAATGAAAAGACAAGAGATTTGAGAGTCCCGTTTATCATGTGGATGAGTAAATCGCCTGGGTCTACATGTACTATAATATAACATGTACACTGCAATATTATAGTAAGATGCCGGTGACCGTAGTCAGCCTTCGGTAAAGACGACGACAGCATAGTAGTAGCCAGCATAGTACAATACTATAGAGAGGTCATTGTCTTTGCCGATTCCCGGAACTACTCTTGCTAATGATAGGGTGACCACATCATTCTTTGCATTTTACTTCATTTTTAGCTCATTCGTTTGTTAAACGGCTCTTCAGTGTTGTGGCCAGTTGGTATAAACTATATAACTATGTGACTTGATGATTCTCATCCTGAAAGTAATTGGACGAATTTTAATACGTAGAGCTATTTTAGACCTTGTGCTGGTACAGTACAGATCATCCGGTCAGGTTGTTGGATTTCAATGTACCTAGACGATCGCGGTTTGTGCAAAGTGGACAAATTGTAATACATGTACATGTGTTATAACGGCGCAGTTCTTTGTACGTGCCGATAGATCCATCTAGAATAGTATAGTAATGGTGCTAGCCTGAAGACAGGCTAAAATATGTATTGAAGTTCTCTGATCCAAGGTCATAGGTCATAGCAGTACACATACATGACTGAGAGATCTAACTGAAGCTTTCCTCAACTTCAGAAGGACGGAGTGCCGTCCAATTTGATCTTATTAACATGAGGGAAATAGGCTGATCCGATGTCTTGTGGAATCGCCTTGTGATATTTTCTGCTTTATATTATTAACTCTTTGACTACTATGGCCGGTGTCTGATTATGCAGTTTAACCTTTTTCACTACAATAATTTGCTAATTAGCCTAAGATGTTGGAAACAATATTACCTTTATTGTTTTCCACTTGCTTGTTGTTGAGAATTGCAGAATGGCAAAACATTGATAGAGGTCTATGGATATTGCATAAATTTGGACTGTAACAGATAGATGAGTTGTTTTTTTACTTGATAGTAAGGTTTTGCTCTTTTATTTTGTTTTTCTTTTTTCATTTTCCTTTTCTTTCCTTTTCTTTGTAAAGTTTCAGTATTGGTGGGTACTTCGTTGGAAAAATATTAAAATACATTGTAGTACATGGGAAATACATGTGCAGGTTTTTCGGTGCTCTGACTTGAGGATTTCAGGCAAATCCCTCCTTGCTGACTTTGACTCACGGTTGTACTATATATATTATGATAAACTATTACTTAATGAGACCTTCAGGTAATGTCAAAATGAGCCATTTTTGGCTCTCAAATGCCCTAAAGCCCATTTTTTGTTGCCCCTGACCCCCCATGGGGACGCTGTCCCTCGACCCTGCAAGGGGGCCTAAGCGGCTCCCTTGACCCCCGGCGGTTGGTCTAAAAATCCTTGAATTTCTTCGCAACAGAGTGGAAGGCCTGGATATTATGAAACTTATGAAGAATTCGTGCTGTTTAAATCATAAGCACTTTTTTAGGGTACTTTTGTAGATATATGGTGTCTCTGCATAATTTTGGGAAAGAGATACCAGCAGATATTTGGCCAAAAGAGGAAAAGCACCTTTTTAATGAGTTTTATATCTAGTTTTGTTTTATTACTTTTTAAAGGTATGTCCAAATACCAAAACTGGGTGTAGTTTGCTCTGTTATGCTTTATTTTTCCAAACAATGCTTGTTGAAAGCCAAATAACGACATTGTATCTTTGCCGTTGATGTCTCAAAAGAATGTTATAATGGCCTTGTTTTGACCCTCAGGAACATAATAATATCTTGACGAAAATTTTATGAAGAAATCTTGAATTTTGCAGCTTTTCACTATATTCAATTCAAAGCATAAAGAATTATATATCACAAGTTATTATTTGGCTCTATGGAGTCAAAGTAGAGTACAATACCATATTGGAGTGATACCATATTGAAATAATGTACTTAACTTCCAATCCAAGACAGGAAAGTTGTGTCTCCTCATGGCAAAGTCAAAAGCATTAAATAAAGATGATTATCCTAAAGCAAATGGGTCTACACCTAATCTGATCAATTCTTCTCTTCTTCATTTCAGTTGGAACCCAACAATATCAAAGACATTCCTATCACAGTTATAGCCAGTGATCGACCACAATACCTCTACAGGTACCCTTTGGTTTGTTTTTTGTTGTTGCTGTTTTGTTTGTTGCATTTTTTGTGTAGCTTGAATTTAATATAAATTAAAGAGTTATTTCTGATTAAAATTCATTTCAGTGGAAATCATATTCTGAATTTTTTTTCTCCTCGTTGTACAAGTAATTTTTTCCTGATCTGAGCAACCACGGTGATTGAGGCCTAAAGTCTTCACACGCTTAGGAATAAGCTTTTTGTTTATCTTCCCCTTCTTAGATGTCATGTTACATTTTTCACAAGTCTCAAATTTTGTCATATTGTCTTGTTGCAATGCTTTTATTGTTGTTTTAAAAATACTGGAAATGCCAAATGGATATTGATTCTCTAAAAATACAGTAGTTACTGTGATTAATTTGCTACATAAATTGATGATGAATGCTATTACTAGATCAATTTCTAGACATCTTATGTCTGTGCCTTTTGTAATTGTCTCAGTAAATTTCATCAAAAAGAAGACAAGCAGCATCTTAAATAACTCTCTCACCCTTTTTGTCCTAATGAAGTATCAAAGATAGAACTGGACATAGATTCATGTCCAATGGCATTCTGAAATAATTTCTTCTTCTTGTCAAGTTTTCTTCAAGAATTTGAGTCAAATAATGCCATAGTAATATAAAAACACACTGTTTATAGAACGCCCAACCAACGAATTACATGTATACCTTGACCTACACTATAATACTTTTTTTTTATCCTCCTTCCGTTCCAATTCCAGAATGTTACTAAGTTTACTAGGTGTCTCTGGTGCTGATCCATCCATGGTCACAGTTTTCATTGATGGTTACTTTGAGGTATAAACAAAAGGTTTCATCAACCTACCTCTGTCATGTCCTAGGACATCTTGAAAAAAAAAAGATAGAATAGCTGACTTAAAAGTAGATCCTTATCTCAAAATCAAAGAGGTCAGAGAATCTTAGAAATCTTTGATGTACTATTGAAAATGGAAACACCTTTCTGGTAAAAAAAAAAAGAAATTAAAATTTTTGATCTCTTGCTTGTGTATGATTCTCTAGAGACATTTTCCATTTTCTTTTGAACCATTTGTATTTGGCTGTAGTTTGATGGTTAAAGCTGCCATTAAAAGTGAATTGATGACATTTTTAAGCAGCAATCGTTTGTTTGTATTCAATTATTAAGCTTTTAAGAGAACGGCATGAATTCCTTGTCTTCTGTAATCACACCCGTTTATTGCATGTACAGATAAATGCAGATGACATTTGTTTGACTTTTCAGGAGCCCCTTGCTGTGACCAAGTTGCTTGGCCTTAGAGGAATCCAACACACCCCTCTGGGAGTGAAAAATGCCAGGATAGCCCAGCACTACAAAGCCAGTCTCACAGCCATCTTCACTCTCTACCCTGTGAGTCTAAAGATTTCCTGTTCTGAAATTTTCTTTGTTCTTTTTTGTTTTGTATTTGCTTTGTTTGCCAAGATTTGAAAGTGAACGAGTATCTTTCAAACATCATGTGAAATTTATAACATCAAGGAAAATTTGACCTGGAAATGGGAGCACAGATCAAATTCTTGGTTTACAATTTTTTTGACAATTTTTAAACAATGCCCCCTCTTAAAGGTGCAATCTGATTTGCATTTTTGTTTATGTCTCTGATATGATTTGTGCATTGTTCTTTATCTCTTCTTAGATGAATGAATTCAATACTTGTTGTTTTTTTTAAAGTATAAATCAATTGGTTGTTTCTCATAAATATATTGTGGGCCAAAAAAGTGTGTTCTGAAATTTTTAATGTCATTATTGATACTATTTATTATTTTATTTCCATAAAAATTAGCATAGGTTTCAATATAATTCAATAGAAGTGACTTGTGAAATTTTAAGAAGTTCAAATGATAATAAATAATGACGACACAAAACTTTTAACAACACACAACTCATAATGGCAAAGAACTACCCTTTCTGACTTTTTCAAGAGCCTTTGATTTATAATTATTTATCTCTTTGTTAGTCATGTCCTTTGCTCATGCTCCTTGTTTCCATTTGTTACTTATGCAAGTAGTGGTTCACCATTTGCATCATTGACTGGTAACTTCTATTCTGTACAGAATGCTCAATATACTATCATATTAGAGGAGGATCTCAGTCTGTCTCCAGATTTTTTCAAGTGAGTTTAGTTCCATTTCTTCATTTTCAGGTTCCTTCTAGGTATGAATTCAATTTTTGCTGTTCTCTTTGTAAGAAATTTGTGTCATAAAATTTTGATGAAGTAACTGTGTAAATGAAGCACAAAATGTACACCACATAATTATATATATCTCTATATATATTGCAATACATTTATTCTTTCAAACTTTTTTTTTTTAAGTCCATGGATATTTTTAAAAATTTTTTGTGAAATACCTAATCATGGTAGTAAACAATGTGAGTGAAAAATTAGCATAATTTAGCGTTCCAAATTTCTTAAATTTTAGATATTCAAATACAAGTCGTTCAAGAGGACTGTTTTGATATTTATTAGTTACTACAATAAGTTTCCTTGTAAATTAGGTATGTTTCCTTGAAATGCATCATAATTTTCTTTTGTTCTCATTTCAGTTATTTTAGCCAAACTAAACACCTGCTAGAAGAGGATGAAAGTCTCTATTGTATATCAGCTTGGAATGATCAGGTTTGTGAAATCATCTTGTCTCCTGTTTGAAGCAAAGGTTAATGCAATGGGATGTGGTGAAATAGTTAGTCAGAATATGCCAGACTATAGAAAGGTGATCAACATGGGAGATAGGAATTGAATTCATTGGGTTTTTTTTTATCTTCTTTGTTTCTAGGGTGGAACTTAAGCCCAGAAATAAAAAAAATGGAAAGGCAATGTTTTAATCTTCATTTTGTTTCAATTTTTATTTGCAGGGTTATGACCATTCATGTCAGGATCCAACTCTTTTATACCGCATTGAGACCATGCCAGGTCTAGGCTGGCTGCTGAAAAGATCTTTGTATAAGAATGAATTAGAGCCTCAGTGGCCTTCTGCGGAGAAGGTAAAAGGGCTTTTCATCCTATTAGAGATTATGATATTGTGATGAAATGAAAACCAACTTCCTGGATATGGGTCTGAAAAAAAACAACTCACATTATACTTTTGATTTAGCTTGTGAATTCATTAAGCAAATAATATTGTCTGACAGGAAGTAATTGATTTAATTTTCCATTTATTTGATTTTTAAGTGAAAAGGTTTCGAATGGATACCTGTAGAATGGTTCAATGATAGAAAAGTTATGACGCAGTGATTATACATTGAATTGATTGTGTTCTTGGGGCTTCAAATAACTTTTATATAATTTGTATGTATAACAATATAATTTCACCTTCTTCGAGTGAAGCAACAGGGGTGACTTTTCTTGCTTAAAGGAGAAAAAGCATGTGATTCTGTGGTTTCGAACCCATGACCTGTAGTCCATAGTCCAACACTCAACCTTGGTACCACAACGCCCCCATGCCTTCCAAAAAACAAAAATGATGGAAATAATTGTTGTTTCTATTTTCAGCAATGGGACTGGGACATGTGGATGCGTTCTGCCCCCATTCGCAAGGGGAGAGAATGCATTATACCAGATGTCAGCCGCACATACCACTTTGGCACGAAGGGTTTGAACATGAACCCATACTTTCAGGACATATATTTCAAGAAGCATTCCCTTGTCACAGAATCTGGCATTAAGTTAAAGGCTGTTGACAAGTGAGTGATTGGTTGTTGTTTTTTATCGTGTTTAGATTTAATAACTAGAATATATACAGTGTTTTGTTTTTTTTTTGTTACAATAAGAAACTTTAATAACCCCAGAACTGCATGACACAAAAGCGTCTGCTTTTTTGTTATTTGTAGAGAAAATATGAGAATTTTTGTTGGAAGACTTGATAAAGTGTTCATACCATCAAACTCAAATTGGCCATTTTCCTTCTATAGTGCGCCCTTTTTCTCACAAATATCTTAAACAGTACAGATTTTATAAAAATTACACAATCAGTTGAATAATAAGTACTATAATTATTTAAATTCAACTTCATCTGGGAACCGTCAACCTCTTCAGCGCTTGCATTTTCGCACCAAATTTCTGTAACTACGAAAGATTGCTCTGCAGTGTTCTTAGGTCTCAGTCCTTTACCGTGTCCTTTACTATATGCATGTATTTTTCTCACAGTTGTAGGTGAATTGTAATCACGAATCTGTAGAGCTACCTTAATCTTTACAATGTCAAAGGCAATGTTTTTGTTTGGAGTAGTCTAGTGCGTTCAATTTATGCATTCAAAAAAGAAAACACATCCTCAATTTACTCACTTTCACTAATGATGTCATAACACAAAAACTACCAAATATGCGTGCTTACAAATTCAAAGGGATATTTTAAAGATAATTTAGACCTCTTTTTCGAAAAGTTCACAACTTTCTTATTTTGAAAGATAATCCAGAAATTATTTTTCAACTATTTACAGTTGTAAATAGGCCTATACACCTAACAAAAAATCAAATGTCTAACTAAAACAATAAGTGAGATTTCATATCTGAATTTTTTTTTTTTTAAGTTCAAGAAGGCCTTTACCTTTTCAACCAAAAAAATAATCTTGCCAAAAACGTTTTTTTCCCCCTATTTCATATATACTTCTTTTTCATATGTGTTATGAGTTTTAACTAGCTTGTATGATAGCAAATTTAACATGTCACCCTCTGTGCCCCTTAACTCATTCATTCAGTACCTTTTGTGAGCGGAGGCTGACCAGGGCAAATTTAATTTCAGGATAAATAAAATTCATGAGATTTGATTTGTTACTCAGTAATGTGTTCATTCTCAACTTTTTTGTCATCAACTTTACAAATTCCTATATTCATCTTCTATTGCCTCTTCTTTCTCTAGGATGAATAAAAAGGATTATGAAACAGATTTGGAGTCACTACTGGCAGTAGCAAAACCAGTAAACCATGAAAAATCTCCTTGTGACGAAGATTTTATTCCAACTACTTTGCCAGAGGTCAGTTGAATGTAAACTTAAAGAAAACCCGAAATATTACTGATCCTGCTATGTATTTTGTTTTTGGTTTTGCTTTTGTTTTTTCAAAATCCTGCTCGTTGTAAGAGCAACCTGGTAAAACTGGGATTTTATTGTGTTCACATGGTCCGGGTTTATCAGATTTTCACCGTTAGATTGTGGGAGTTTAAGAGAGCATTTCAGGTTTGTTTGGACTTTTTTCACATATTGTCTTTCGGGTGTTTTTTTTTGTAATTTACATCAGCTAGAGCTTGTATCAGACTTTATGTGTGCAAAGACCTCAAATCTTCTTGAATTAAAAACTTTTTTTTCATAAACTCCTTTAAGTTTGAAAACTGCCAGCTCTGCGGTGGCCAGACAAAAATTTCGTGAACCATCAGAAGTTACATTTTTGAAGCAACAATCAAAAATGTGTCTGAACCCCTAACTGCAGTTTTGTTTTGTCTTTAAAATAGACTTTTAAGCTTTGTTTTGTTGCTAAAATTCATTTCATTATTATCATTTTTTTGTGTTGCCTTTTGTTTTTGTTTTGTGGGTTTCTCTTGGGGGATTGGGGTAATTTGTTATGTTTATATTTTTGAATTGCTTTCTTTCTGCAGGGACCACAGTTGTCTATTCCTTTGAATCTTTTGTATATTTCCATTATGTCAATTCTTGTCTTCATGTTGTTGTTTTTTTAGGTGCCATTCCTGGTAATGCTTTTGTACTTCACCTTCTGGGTTTCATTACCATATCTTTTTTTTTTATTTGCCCTCTTCACTTCTGAAAAATATGTCTGCACTTAAAATTTTTTTTTTTCTCATCATGTTTTTTTTCTAGTGTAAGTGGGTTTTTTATTTTATTTAACTCTAGAGTACTACAGTACTAAAAGCAGATATATATTGGCATGAACATGATTTAACTCTCTTACTGCAATTTGCCCATATATATCTGTTTGAGCACCTTCTTGCTCATCCTATTATATGGATAAATAAATTGTGATCAAAGAGTTAAATAATGCTCATGCTGTTGTATCGGCTTATGGCACACAAAGAGTTGACAATTCATTTTCCTCATTTCTTTTCTTATCTTTTTCAGACGCAATCACTGGTCATCTTCATTAACATGACTAAATCAAATGATTACACAGTGTGGATGGATGTAGCTCACTGCTTTCACTTGTGGGATTTGGATGCCAGAGGTTTTCACAATGGACTCTGGAGGTTCTTTATGAAGGGAAGACCTGTTTTTGTGGTTGGCGTACCATTTTCCAAATATTCTTCCATCAAACCTGACAACGTGAAGCTTATTCAGGCAATACCTAAAACAAAGAAGAAGGATGGATCTTGAGAAAGAACCACAGATTAGTATTTGATACATAGATGCCCCCCTTGTCACTGAGTAGCAAAATTCTGATGTTTAGTTGATCGTTCTTTTTACCTCCTCCAAATATCTTCTTACGAAAAATGGGTCTAACAATTTATTTTTAAATACATCCATTGAAGTTGGAGAAGTCTGAACAAAATTTGGAAAAAATAACAAAAAACACTCACAAAAAGCAAAAAAAAAACAGAAAAAAAAAAATTCATAAAATTAGAGTGGTCTTAAAAAGTTGAGGAACTTACTCCTAGACTTTAAATCTGAAAGACCACTAAATGCTACAAATGTTGAACATTTCACTATTATTATACTGATTTTTAAGAGGCTTGTCAAGCAGTTTTTCAGGAACATTAAATTTGTGACTGGCCAATGGCATCTATATATGCAGCAAGCTCTGAGTGACTGAACAGTTTCTTAAATTTTAAACAATGAAATGAAAGCATAATCAAACAGAAATATGTATTTATGACATTTATATAGTATTGGGAGATATAATTTAATTTGTATGAGATGCAGAGTGAAGCTTCCTATGTGAAGCGGAAGCAAAGATACTTGCAATGCCTACTTTAATTCTGTGTTCAAAAACCAGCATGTTTACATGTGCAAGATTGAATGTTAATATCAAGAATTTATTGGGTTTTTTTTTTTATTGTCTGCGCCATATGAAAGAAATGTCATGTTAGTCAAAAAGTGATTTTTTTTGGTTTTCTTGAATTACCTCAATCTGTATTTTTCGAATGTTTATTATTTTATTCTGATATCTTAGATAATGGTCCAGTTATAATGACTTGAAAATGATCTTCATCAGCTGTGATATTTCTTTAATTATTTTTTTCTTTAGACTGCCATAGGACCATATATATTCTGTCCTCTTCTTGCATTGACATAATTTCTAAATCTATAGAAGTAATCATCATCATCATATCATCTCATGTTTAGCATTTTAGCTTTCTTGTCATAAATAATAAGTACACTATACATACTTTCATTTTTCTTAGTCTTTAAATATTATAGCTGAAAGCTCATCTTTATGACCTGTTCAATATTAACACATTTTTAATCATAATAACTTCTTAATGATTATTATTATTACCACTTCAACAATACCTATAGAGTGTTTTCTGATTAACCTTGAACCTTACCTATACTTTTTAACTCTTGTGCCATAAGCCAATGTATGGTTAAGTTGTTGTCAATGAGTTAAATTGCTCATGACAATGATTAGACGCATGGTACAAAAAGAGCTAAATTGTTCGTATACTAATATATCGGGGATTGGCATAGAATTTTATTTTGGAAACAAGCAGCCGAAGGTGTGCTTACAGAAAGATAATATCAGTTTTCACATGGGTGTGAGATTGGAGAGATCTTTGAAAATTTTAAGTGCATAGCTATGGTTGAATCCAAGAAATCCATGTGATATGTCATTGCTGTCATGGCTGAGAAGAATTTAAATATTTTGGTGGAGGATTGAAGGGTCGATGTGCAGGTGGTTGGCTTCTATTGACAGAACTTCCATGAAAATAGTTGACTTCAATTTCAACAATCACAAGCTGCTTCCCAAAGGACTTATCTTGGCTGGAATGTATGATCAATGTCATAAAACATTCACTCACTCACTCACTCACTCACTCACTCACTCACTCACTCACTCACTCACTCACTCACTCACTCACTCACTCACTCACCCATTCAAATGACCCTGGTGGTCATAGAGGATACATAAATTGAAGATGTAGTCTCCAAAGACCTCCATCCAGGTCGGTTCTCTGCCCTCCATAGTTGGATGGGGCTGTCCATTCTCTTCCACTCCATAAAGTTGTTGAGCCAGTATGTCATTTGTCTGCCCCACTTTCTTCCTCCTTCCGGTGCCCCTTGAAGCAATAATACACTTTCGCTGGGAATTGAGTAGCTCCATTGACTTCTAAGGTCAGCGCCTGTCATGAAGTTCTAACCAAAGATCAGTAGTATTCGTTACTGGTATAGGTTAACAATACTTCAACCTTAAAAGAATTGTAAAAAGAAACTTGAAGCACTAACTTGATAGAAACAATTCTGAAATAATTGTAAGTAGTTCTCTTTTTTTGAATTCCAATTTTATAGATGTTAGAAATTCAAAAAAGGAGAATGGCATCGCTTCATCTGTCCTCATATTGGTTTTTCTTGTTGAATTCCACAACAAAATTGTGCCTTTTTTCTTCATGTTACTTTGGTTGTTTGGTTCACTCACTCGTTCAGGCACTGTAATCATAATTCTTGAAATTCACGTTCTATCTATTTAGGCCCTCATTACTATTATCATTATTAGAATTAACTGTTAATTTTTACATTCTTTTATAGTGTTTACAGCATTTTTTCTTTTGTATGCCACTTGAATGATGGACTAGCTGTCTTTGTTTTTTAGCGAATGCTGTTGGGGGCCTGTCATGAATCTATGACTCATCTAGATCTGTTCTTATCACCAGCTGTTAATGTTGCACTAGTTGAATTGTCGTTGTCTAGAGTTACTACTTATGTGGAACCTGTTCTTCAGGCCTTTGACATTGGTCATGCATTCCAGCCTTTGTCCTTATCATCCTTATATAACCTTCAATTCAACAATTACAGATTACTTCTAGGAAGATCACAATTTGTTTTTGTCATCTTTTTATATATGCATGCATGGTTTTTACTATATATTTTGGATTGAATGCAAAGATGGTAATGGCAAAGTTGTTTTATGACTAGCTTTTATCATGTGCAATACTTCTATTGAATTTGTGAATGTGTTCTCATTATATCCACCGGTGGATAGGTTCAATGTGGGATTTGGTTGGTTTTTCGGAGATTTGCTTGTTTTGTTGGGTTTTTTTTCTGTTTATTTTGTCTTGTTTTTTGTCTTAATATGTTTCCGGCTTTGTTTTTTATGGCTTATTTTTTCCTCTTCCTTTTTTTCTTTTTTTTTTTTTTCTGTGCAAATATGAGTTAGGGTTGTGAGGCAAGGCTTATATTATTATCTGATTGTTTGCTGATAATCTAATTTCCATACTTTTCCTGAAGCGTTTCTTTATTGCACATTTCTAAATCTCAGTCTCAATTGCTTTATTTGTAGTACAGATAGCTTTTGCTTTGCTTTGTTGTTTTTTTTTAAGTTGTAAAATGATTCATCCACTTCATAATTTTACTCAATCCTTAATGTAAACCCCATACAGTTTTGACTCCGAAATTGCCATAAAGTCATGTAATGTGGTTCTGTTCTCTTCTTTTTCTTGCACTGTAATGATTATTTGTCTATTGTCTCCAGCAGAGCTATTTCAAAAGATTACTTAACATTTTCTTCCAACAACATTTCATAACATCTGCTGACAGGTCATGACTCAGTTATTCTATTTATTAATATTAAGTTTCAAGTATGAACTTGACAAAGGATATTTGTTTTGATCCTGTCAAAATTATAAGGAAAAATGATGCATGGTTCTGGAGTATTTTATAAATGTTCATTATATTTTATTAATGTTCATTATGATATATTTTGGTAATGTTCATTGTACTTTATCAATGTAGGTTATGTTTTATTTATATGTTATCATTTACTGACTGTGAAGACTGATAATTTTGACAATTATGAATGAATCATTTATATGTTGTTTTGGATATCAGTGTGATTTTTGTGTTCATTTTTGAAAATTGTACCTCATTTTTTGGTTCATATATGTTTTTTTTCTTGATACAGGTAATATTTGGAAATATGCATAAAATGATAAAGATGAGAATTGGGCCAGGTAGTTGAAAATTATTAGATTTTTTGAGAATTGTAGCTTTTTACATTTTGATTTTTTTGGTGTGAGAATTGGCACGTAAATATACCTGTACTTTATTTTACAAAATCTCACCTGTGATAATATTGTTTGTGCTGGTCAAGGTGGCTCAGAGAGGATTGGACAATTGTTTAATATGTTTCATATTTTAAAAAATATTTACCTCATTGTCTCTTAGTCTTCAAAATAGCTGACAATTTCAGCGTAGTATCCTTTTCAATGCCCCTACAAGTAAATCCATTTGATATTTTGATACTAGTATTATACATTAACATTTCTGCTTAAAATCTTCAGTATAATCATTGTGTTCATTTGTTCATCCAGGGGTTAATTGGACCATTTGGTTTTCAGCTAGTCGCCGGAAATTCGTAAGTTTCGTATCAAGAGAATTTAGAGAGAATAGGTGAATTACAATGACAATAAAAATAAAAGATAAAAAACAAAAAATGAGAACATTTTGACAATTGACGCATTTTTGGGTCCTATACTTGGTATTTGAACTTCTTCAAACTGTGTCTAAGAATCTGGATAATATGAAGCAGCTGAAGTTAGTAATATAAGTACAGGTACATGAATATAAAAAAAAAACAACCTCAGGTCCCAACCTCCATGACCGCAATACTCTAAGTATAAGCATCTCCATTGCTTGAGCCAGGGCTGAGCAGATTTTAATTGATTCAGCCTGCTGCCTTTTCAAGTTTTTTAGCTTATCAAGGCAGAACACATATGTAGTATGTAAGCATGTTTTACCATTGTTCCTGCCTTTCTACAAATACATTGGTTAGATATACCTCAAAGACATTCCACTTTTTATTATGCTCCGTGCAACTAGATTTAGATTTGGTTCAGACTATTTATACCCTGCCATTCTACCCAACAAACTCTCAGAAGCTCGGAGTGTACAAAACTGTAATCTACATTGAGACCCAGATTTAGACTCGACATGTATGCTGTCTCTCCTGCACTCTGTGTAAGGCCTTCTTTTTACAATTGCAAAGGCATCACATATAACAAGTACAAGATCTAACACCCACAGTCTTCCTCTGCCCATCTGATGATCCCAATGTTAAACTCACCCCATAGTTTTACCTCACCATGCTAACCAGTCCAGTAACACCTTGCCTTCTCAATTGATACCCAATGTAAATCTTGTATGTCTTTGTATTAATCATTGATTCTTAACTATATCTTGTCGCTCGCTTCACTCAAGATTTAAAATTTAATAAGATAGTGATATAGACTAAGCTCTTACTAATGGAAGTAAGACAACAATCAGCAATAGTAATTAGGATCTAGACATTAAAATCAATCTTAAAATAAGCCTATATTTAGCATTAATATACATGTTTTGACAAATAATGCTTTTTTCCCCCCAATAAATAATTCTAGCCATTCATATACCAGCAAGTCACTGACAGGCCTATGTTACCATGAACATCGGCTTATTCTTTAAATCCATCTAATCATCTACCGTACTCATCTATCTAACATAGTCTTTGTTATATAGTTTTTTGTGCATATCTTCATCATACACGAAATTAGTTAAGGTGTGTGGAGAATGAAAACTGGGTGAGTTTGCTTGCAGACTTGTAGATTTCTACAAGATTATGTCTATTGTTATTCCTTTATAAATGTACATAATGAGCTTTACAATAAAATATGAACATAATATACATTAATTTTCTGTAAAGATGAAGGCCTAAATTAGGTTTTCTATGTGGGTGCTAAGGGATTGAAATAACACAATTAACCTTACTGTACTCTGTTACTGATTATCAAAGCATACAACTTTTTTTTTTCCTCCCTGGCTGTCTTTTTGTATGCTCCTCAAGAGATGAGACACTGTTTTTATGAAAAAGATTTGATATAATATATTCACTAAATAAGATCCTTATTCCAGTTTAATGAAATATCATAATTTATAGTACGTATTTCTCTTCCGATCATATCATTCATCATCTTCATCATATTATTTTATTGTTATTATTATTGACTTAGTATTACTAGAAATAATTACATTTTTTTCCAGAAAAATAAAACCCCAAAGGTAATGATTGAAGTGTTAGAGAGTGTGAATTAAATTGATGAAGCATACACTCTCACATTGGTTTCATCTTTTCGATTTGGTAATTTTTCTCTTTGGTTATGTACTGACATACAAACCACGTGATGAGATCTTCTTTGAATGTTTCTTTCTTTCAACAGCCTACAGCAACTACTGATTAATCTCTATTTATGTAATTTATTATTTTCTATTCTTTCTATTCCTATCATGATCTAAACATTAGCTACGCTAAAAAGTCACATTCCATTTTATTATAATTCCTCTACATATTGCTTACCTTACGAAATAAATTAATAAAAAAGAACAGTATGTTAATTGTAAGTGTGATTTTGTGTTGGTGTATATGTGCACATATACTTGAGTATTTGTGGCTGTTGATAATCTCTGTTAAGTTACTTTCCTCAGTCTCTTTTGACATAGTCTACAAACCATACGTTTTTATATGATATTGCATCTCTATTTTACAAAATAATTATTGGTGCTCAAGATCTAGTTGTTCTTCTTAGTGCATGTAAATTTATTTTTCAAATAAAAACTTTCAGGAAGTCCTATTTTTGTAAGAGACATAGAAATAACACCAACTTGGTTGGAAATTCACTGTATTGATAAACTTGACAAAGACATGTAAATATTAATAGAAGGATCTAACATACATGTCTGTTCATGGATCTCTCCTATTTCTATTTACTGTCATCAAAATCCCTTAAGTATGTGTCGTCATTGTAATGATGGCTGCTTTTAAGGACCATATTGACACAATGCTTAGTTGCATACCGCTAACAGGAAAAGAGTACCTATGTGTGTGTTTATATTGCATACATGTTTCTTTTTAAGGGAAGATTTCTATCTGGCTATGAGAAAGTGATGCAATGTCTTTCCATGATAGAGATTATTACTTATATTATTGTTTCCTAGATATCACTTTTGAAGGGATAATTTTCATCCAAGTATTTTAGAATGTCCACGTCAGTATGATGTTGGATTGACTGCTTTATCTTCAGAATAATGAATGCAGAAAGCAAATTTTATTGCAATTAACTGATTTATAGATACATTGTATATAAATACTGTATGATTTTTACCATGCTATATGTTGACTGAAACTGTTCGTACTAGAAATTACGTGTAATTGCACCTTTGATTTTTAATGAAATAATTATACCATTACCATCCATTTGAATCATATGAAGTGTTTTGTAAATATGGTTTATAATAAATATATTGATATTATACGAAACAAAACCCCACATTATTGTTTTTCTTTTCTCTCTTGTCTGTTTTTGTGTTTTTATCTCCGTCTATATATGTGTCTGTCTTTTTGTCTCCCTCACTCTCCCTTCAAGAAATCGTTAACACTACACATTATTTTTGATTTGGGTTTCTTGAACTGGTCTGTCGAAAACATAATTTCGTCCATCAAACCCTTAGGACCAAAAAACAACACTCCCAATTGTGCTCAATCGAGATCTACCACTTATTGACCATCTAAAAAGCCATTCATAAATGAATTAAATCAGATCAATCAACTCGATCAAGACGGAGAAATGTGGCGAGAGATCACTACAATACAAGAATAAGGAAAACCGCCGAAGCGTCACGGACGTTGAACTGGAACGCGACACGGTCTTGATTCGAGCAAGTCAAACCGTAAGTCTGAGCACGCGTCATAATAGTGTCAATACCTTGTGGTTTGTTCCCATGCAAACGTTAATAATACCTCGTGCATTCGGCACTGCTAATGCTGCACCCGGGCTTTTTCACTGCATCTGTAACTATTTGCGCGTTGGCAAGATTATATACTTTGTTATATGAGTTTGTCAGCTATTCTGAAGACTAGAGGACTAAGATCAACTTCCACTCACGACAATCGAATGAAATGAGTACATTCGGCTATATTGAAGCGAGAGAATCACCTCAACGCAAACAAATGATATCCACGTATTTATAGATCTAGTTTGAACTGCTGGAAAGTCTCCGAGATTTTTTAGACGTCGAGGACTGACCACGGCCGCTCGTGCTCACCGTGTGCCAAGAACTGCAACTCATGTTGTCGGTATGAGTCATTGCCAACCCTAATTATTGGCATTGTATCATTAATACCACAGCAATTCAATAAAGCCTGATGAAATAATCGAAAAATAAAACAAAACCTGAAGACAGACAGGAGAGAGGGAGAGAGAGAGAGAAGAGACACACACATTATAATGACAGAACTGATAAGTCCACGGAAAAGTATTACTGACTCTCAAACCAAATGCTGTCGGCACAGAAAAGTTGATCATAACTGCGGCTACGGAAAAGAACGTTGATAAACGGTGATTTATGTTATCAAAAATACTCAGACCCTTCCCCCTCCACTTACACACACACACACACACACACACACACACACACACACACACACACACACACACACACACACACACACACAC
>JBCJKF010519617.1:0-13340 GCA_039654545.1 Plocamopherus ceylonicus | reverse complement strand
ATCTCTTTGTCAGCAATAACCCTTGGTTTTGATCATTCACATGTCGATATATCAGATACAAGAGTGACAGGGTGTTGATATAGAGGAAGGAACTTAGTAATTATTATAATAGTTAAAAGGGGAAAAAAACCGACCTTACATGTCATGTCGATATAAGGGAAAAGTCGAAAGAAGTGATGTCGATGTATAAGTTAAGTCGTGCACACTGTAACTGTAGAGAGTACAGTCAAAACGGTGTTGCCAAGATTTTCCAAATAATTTTATAAGGAATCATATTTCAACTCTTTAGTAACTGTAATGGGTGTGAGTGCCATTGAACGTAGGAAGCACAAAATATAATAACTTGAGAAGGACCAACGAAGAGGATAAAAATTCAACACAAACAATCATTGAACAGTTCATAAATGGTTGGATAACACAATTTGCAAAACCATCTTTATACTTGGGAAAAGTGCAAATGCTTGCATTGGAACAAACTGAAGCACATGAGTCTTTACAAGTTCTTGCAACTTATACAACGGTGTCGGCGTGAATTGCACAGCATTTCGTTTTTCTTACAGCTGCACCTGAAGATTGACACAGTTTGAGACCGATTAGGTGAGGCTAGGATCATCGAACATAAACTCCCTACTAGTGTAAAGTATACTACAGATTAAAGATACTGAAGTTTTCAAACAGAAACTTAAATGTACAACACTAATATCAAACTTTTGACAAGAATACTCAGCTATCTGAGTTTGTCAGCTATTATGAAGACTAAGAGTAAGACAAACTACAAAAACAACTCAGTCCAATGTCACAGCAACACATGGGGGAATTCACCCAGTTAATCATTCTGTTCACATTAGGCAAAATGCACTTGCCTAATGTGAAAACCTTGCCTAATCATTGTTTACATCAGGCAAGCATTTTGCCAATTAGGAACATTCAACAATTTGTCTGCCTAATTTACACAAATTTTGCCTTGTGTGCACATTAGCCTAATGAAAAAAAACACTCAGGGCTTTTGGGGCTATAGCTCTCTACACTCTGTATAAAATTTGCATAAATCAAAATGAAATTTCGCAGATAACTTATTTAACTTATTATAAATACATATGTCAATTTAAAAAAGAAAAATGCTCCACACTAGTGAAACGCCAATGATTTTGAAAGGCGTCCTAAGAAAACGTTGCGTAAACGATATACAGGTTGTCCCTAAAAATTGCACATCCAGGTAGCCCTACTGTGAGTGGTAAGTTTTAAAATGATATTTGCTAATGACACAATGTCTCTTGAGTTGATTGCACTTTATTTCATCCAAATCAGTCTAGCGAAGTGGACGCTATGCCCAAAATAGTGAAGAATGGTAACGCCCTAATCAAATGAAACTGCCATGGGGGCCGATGACACGACCATGCTTCACTAAAATTGCTATAACTTCGGTTTGTGTGAATCAAATTGATTGGGATTAGGTTCAATTGGCTCTTTATAAATTTCGATACATGATAAATTGCTTTATTAGCAACATCATTTTAAAACCTGCGACTCGCTGTACCTAGCTGTGCAAATTTTCAAGGCTCTCTGTACTGTGAATAATTTACGTAACATTGATAAGAGGTTTTTTGAGTACACCTATTAAATTGAATGTACATGTGTATACATATTGATACTAAATTAAAGAGGGTATGTATGAAGTTTTATATCGATCGATACAAATTGAAGATAATAATAGCCCCTTAAAGTGCTGCAGTTTTTTTCTTGCATACAGATTCATATAATATGTATACATGTACACTTATCCCTTTGAATTCCATAAACTTACATAATGTGGGCTACAGTATAACTCTTGGACTACAATTTGCTCAAACGTCCTCATCCTGGCGTATGGATGTTGATGTAAGGGCTTTTACGGTAGGCCTACTCGAAGGGATATTGATTCTTGTCAACCAAGTCAGTAATAATAGTATATATATATATATATGCCTATAGGCAGTAATATATTAAAGACATAAATACATATATATATATATTATAAATATATTTATTTTTTAAATTTAGTTTTTTTACTTCATAAATTATAAAAACTAAGAACAAAATTCATAATACAGTAGATGTCGGCTAAGTGCACGCCGCACAAGTGCATGCTTCAACCAAGTGCACGCTTTCCTTCTCTGACCGAATTTTCCCTGTATAAAACTCTATCATTACGTGCATGGCTCCTCGACCTCACTTCAGCTAAGTGCACGCTCGCATTTCTCCACAAGAAGAGTAATGATAGTAAATAATTGGCCTAATAAAGACATTGCACGTCTTTCATGACACGAGAGACCAAGCACTGGCCGTGCGATTCCATACAGGTGCGAATGTGATCAAAGCCAGAGTAACAAAGAGAACTCAATCCATGTTTCACACCACCGAAGTGCCACAAAAATCAAGACCCTCTTCACCCGGCCAGTATTCCTGATGGCCAATCACATAATCGCCTGGCAGTAACGTGAGGCCCAGGCAGGGAGTGTAGATTTAGTGCCCAGGTGGCCCTCATTACGTCATTTACTGTAATCATTTCAGTGTGATGCGGCGATAACGTAAGAGTGAAAAAGGAATTTAACACCCCCACTTCTCTCTCCCTGTCTTGGTTGGACTCCAAGCATGGCGTGAGAGAATGGGTGGGGCCAGCAAGCTATTGCACAGTGCGAAAACGTTCTTTTGTTAAAATCAAGGGACGTTACTCTAATAACTCCATCCATAGGGTAAAATTGGGTGACATGTCAGCCGCTACATAAGTGCACGCTTCGGACAAGTGCACGCTCAAGCCTGCTCCCAACCACCGTGCATTTAGCCGGCGTCTATTATATCTGAAGCAAAGCCAAATCTCAGGTTAACAGGGGAAAATTCAGTACACAAGTATTACCTCTTGTTAAAAACCACAAACAACGGTGACAGAACTCCACGTAATAACACATGTATGTACAATGGCAGGGATGCTTTGTTTTAAAATTTGCCTCCAGAACAGTTACAGCTATGAGATACATATATATATATTTTGTATATGTACAATATATTTTTAGACTTAGTTTACTTAGAATTTTGAAGAGAAAGTTCACCTAAAACTTACTAAAGTTAAAAAATGTCGATCAAGCAGAGAGATAACATCGTGTGTTCCTTGAGTATAAGAACTTGAAAAGGACCACCAAAGGGGATAAAAATTCCAATAATTCCATGTAAATTGTAAAATTTGATTACAAAATTAAAAACCATCCACTTCTGAAGATCACTATTATCTGGCCAACTCTGACTGGACACTGCAAGAAATAAAAGAAAAAATAGCATGTGTATTCATTGTATTAAAACATTAACATAATTAAGATATATAATATATATCTTTTGCTGTAAAATTGAACTCTGACCTTTGGCTTGGTGGCTGAGTGCCCTAACCACTGAGCATTCTGAGCTCCTAAAGATATAATAATAATAATAATAATAATACATATATATATATATACATGTATATGATTTTAAGCAAAGAAAACTAACAAGAAATAATTTTATGGTTTAAAGTAACTGTCCAAAGTAAAGTTGAATCTTCCCGTTCAGGACACATCAATTGTTCCATTATAACCTAATTCATTTATAGATTATCAATTACTACTGACATTGATTGATGTAGTTGAATAATTTCTTTTTTTTTCTTTTTTTTTGTTTTTTTGTTTTTTGTTAGAGCAACACTAGTCTGGATCAACAAGAATCATAATGAATGATGACATCTTGGATGAGTTTGAATCATTTAAGGTGGGGAATTTTGAAGTGTCTGTCGAAAACATGGATTTTTAATTTTTTGTTTTAGTTTTCATCAATTTTATACCCTTTGACCCTTCTAGTCACCCTTCTAGAATCAGCTTGCAAGAGTTCAATTCAAAACAAACGGCTCCAAATGTGACTTTATGGCCTCTAAAACCAGATGTCACGACAATCACAATAAAGAAATCTAAGAAGTTCATAGTCACAAGTCCTATTGTCAGTTGATAAGAAACAAGGCTATTATTAATTATATTATTAATTTTACGCACACTTGGACAAGGTTTTGGATACAGATGCAGAGACAGTTGTGAAATGGGAGTGGGCAGTTAATGGGTAGGGTAGAGCAAGGTGTGGAGGCGCAGAGAAAATGCCCGAAAGGGGGGGGGGGGGGGGCAGCATAGCGCTCAGCAGTCATACTAATGGCCGACGTGTGGGAGATACTGATAGCAGATCAAAGAGATGTCGGAACTTTTATTATATTGAGTGCAGTTTGTTATTTCATTTAGACCTTTGCTTCAACGAACCTTGCGTCCAAAGAACTTTTACAAAAGACCGAACGAGTTCACTGTATCCTAGTTCTACTGTATTTTTTTTTTCAAAAAAAGTTTCTCAAAAAATGCTCAAACACATTCAATAGGGTGTAATATATAGTTCATTTATGTGAGACATGACAATGACTGCACTAGGTTGGTAATATTTTGACTTTTAGTTTAAGCGTTTTGAAAGATGTGTTGAAAATCCAATATATGGCGGCCTTTGCCATAGCAATCATAAAGCCGATCGAAGAAAAAATTGTCTGAACTGATTCAAAACATGATACAGATACTTGATATATATATGAAATATCAGCGTTGTATGTTGAAAAGTATGGATTTTGGTCCTAGCTACAATCATTGAACTGGCACTATAGAGGACAAGAGAGGGATCAGCATGGCGACAGCAGCCTTGTCAAGACTCAATACCAGCTGGAAGAGCAGCATCAATTTCGTCGTCAAACTGAAGCTGTACAAATCCCTCATTACACCTGAGAGTGAGAGTGAGTGTGAGTTATGCTGGTTCTGGTTAGTGCATTTAAAAATATTTTTTTTTACCATTATTCAAATTTTATACACATATATATATACACAAATTAAAATATATTAAGTCAAGTAATGGGGCATCTATCGCAGCGACTCCCAACTCCAACACAAAAATACACCGGTATATCTCTCACCACAATGTAAAGTCTCATCCAAAGCATTTTCATCCCAACATTGTGCTACCAATGTTAAACATGGGCACTGACAACAAGGCAGGAAAATAAAATACAGTAGCAACAATAGAAGTGGTATGCCTCAGAAAAGCTATGGGAGGTACACAAACAGGCAAAATAGAAACGACACAATGAGAGTGAAGCCTGGGATGGAATCAGAGGTAACATAATTTTAAAAGAAGAAAAAGAAAAAGACAACAAATAAAATGGTTTGGCCACTTGATGAGAATGCCACCTAGATCTAACACACAACCACAGAGGACGTACAACATCAAATAGTCTGACAAACACAAGAGAGGGGAACCAGGAAAGCGATGCCACGACAATATCAAGGCCATTTCAGGGTGCAACAACAAGGCTTGGATCTATATTACATGTATTAATATAAAAGAAGCAACTATCCTAGCATGTGACAGAAAATCTCCCTCGCCACCAATAATTGGTATAAGTTCTGGCCACTGTCTCCTCTTTCTGGCCATATGTATTGTCCCATTGATGATGAAAACAAAAGAACAAAAAAAAAAAAAAAAAAAAAAAAAAAAAAAAAAAAAAACCAACCCCCCCCCCTCCCCCAAACAACCAAAAAACAAAAAGTAAAATTTTAAGTAAGAATTGAAAACTTAAGCGGCTGATCATTTACCTTTTTTTTCTCTTCCAGTTCACGTAAGGTAAATCTGATGCTTCTACTGTACCCGGTCGCCTTTTTTTATCTTTGTGTCGAACAGTTCATTCACTCATCAGCATCATGTTGTCTTTTTCATCATAAAAATGGCTCTATCTTTACCTCATCCTCTTTCTCCAGTTCCAATGCCATCCACTGAGATCGAGATTCTGGTAAATCAGACTGCACTGGGGAGAAGTGATATTGGGAACTTGACAATTTTCCCATTGTTATTAGGAGTTCATAAGCATGTGTATAGTATAATGTTGGTTTTCAGCACTTGTTCTTTTATTAAAAAAGAAGTGTGCTTTTCTTTTTTTTTTTATCCAAAAACTTTGAGAAGGACCAACCACTAAAGTATACTTCTTGCAAGTTTTCTGATTCTTAAACAGCACACCGTTCTTCAAAACAGTATAAAATTTGGGTATCTCTTGGTTATTAGAAACTATTGGCTCTTCGCTACTCAACACACTGGAAGTGAAACTTTTAAACAATGTTGTGAAAGTGAAAAGTCCATGAATCCCTTTCAGGCCATAGCACTTACAGCAAAAGTTTCCTGGCCATGGACGACGGCAAAAGAAGCAGCCCTCACATGATTTTGGACAGTTTGCTTGTATAATGGATCCAAGGCTGAAATTTCCTGTTTGTTAGTGACATACGAAGGAAAAATCAAAGAAGGATGTACATAGGAGTCGAAATGTGAGACCCATCATACCTAAAAATATGTATAAATATATATATATATATATATATATATATATCTTCATGTTCTCAAGAGATGCTGTAGAATGGGTTATAGTATAGCTGGATTTGCCAGTGTCTAGGAAAAAATTTCCCAGGCTGATGAATTCTCAGCTAAACCTCCCTTTCCTGGGCACTGAACTTTGGGAGAAATGGCACTGGATCTGCCGAAGTTTCAGAAGAAGAACAAATTGTGTGCCAATGGATTTTTCAAAATCTTTCTGTCTATGAATGAATTATATCTTTTTAAATAATTGATTTAAACTTTCTAGACGAATAAAGCAGATTTCTAAGACAATACATCTTCTGTTGACTTTCCCTGTCTTCGCATCTCAGCTGATGAAATAATTGACACTGGATATGCAGACATAGAAATAGATTCCTGGGCCAAACAATTCACAGCTAAATCTTCCTGTTTACCAGCCTCTGCTGTTGAAAGAACTGACATAGGATGTGCAGATGTAGCAGAGATATTTTTCTTGGCAAAACATTTTACCTTTGAACCTGCCTGTCTACAAGTCTGATCTGATGAAACATTTGACATGGGATGCATAAATGATGAAACATCAGTGGATGGTTTCAAACTTAAATGTTCCTGCTCAGCAATGACAGCCACAGGAGGAATTGACACAGTGTTTGTAGATGTGTTCAAAATAAATTTCTGGGCCAATGAATTCTTCACACCTAAATTTGTCTGTTCACAAGGGGCAGTTGATAGAGGTATTGACACCACATGTTTTCTTGATGTATCAGGTATAGATTTCTGGACTAACATATTCACAGGTGAATTTTCTTGACTATGGGTGATGGTTGAGGGAAGAATTGATACAAGTTTTCCACAGTGGACAGAGTCAATTTTCTCTGGTAACGTATCCACATCTAAATCTGTTGTCTCATGAGTAACAGTTCGGGAGAGCATTGACACAGGATATGCAGAAGTTTTATGGACCATATTCTCAGCGGATGCATTTCCCTGGAAATTCGTGAACATAATGGGCAAGTTACTGCTATTCTTAGTACATTGTGTATTCTTCAGAACTGTATCTGTAGCAGCACCCGGAGGCAGAATCGACACAAGCTTCCTAGATGTGCTAGAAATTTGGGCCAACATCTTCATGGCTGAATCTTCCTGTTCTTGGGTGACAGCATCTGAACAAATTTTGACAGGCTTTGAAGATGCATCAGTAAAAGTTGCCTGGGCTGTGTTCAGAGCTAGATCTGGCCTCTCACTAGAAGTGCTTGAAAGAATTTTCACAGGCCTCGCTGATGTATCAGGTGACTTATAGTTTTGGATCAATATTGTGTTTGGATCTAAAACGATCTGGTTCTGTCTGCAAGCATCACTAGTATCAGCAGTGGCAGCCATTGTTGTAGTCTGGTTAGACTTGTTCATGTTAATTTTCTGTGATAACAAGGACCTCACATCCATATCTTTAAAACTTTGAGCACCACTACTGACAATTTTGGTGGATGGCGGCACAAGCTTGTAAGGAACAGTTTTATCTTTTGGCTCCTGAATATAAGGTGACGTGAGAACTCTCATAGAGTCAAGAGGAGTTTTCTGGGTCATTGCATATGCCTCCGTGCCATTTCCTTGAAAGAGCCCATGCTGAATGAAATATATTCTCTCAGGTTTTGCAGGAGCGTCTTGAATGCAATTCACAACTGTCTTTCCAGAAGTATACTGATCTTTCTGGGCAAAAGAGGATGCAATGACCCGTCCCTTGGTGATGTTTGTCACTTTTGTATTGTTAGGGAGATAATCTAAGCCTTTTGCATCTGATCGCCCTGAAGGCAGAGCACTGTATGAGAAGGAAGTGGGGCAAAGCCCCTCTGTAATTTGATTCGAGTTGGCCTGAGGGGCGCTGCATGGTTCTAACACAACTGATCGAGACTCTTTTCCAATAGTGCCAGTGGATGCCTTCTTTTTACTGAATACTTTCTTCTTCTGAACATCAGAGGCTGCCGACTTCCCTTTGGACTTGCATTTGATCCCATTCTCGTTCGAATAGCCCAAAACGGACGATGAGTGGCCGGTGGACAGGTAACTGTGACGGTGACTGTGATTTTGAGCACATTTGGTACGACTTATGTCATCTAGAAACATCTTGTTCACTTGTGGATTCTCCCACTGGGTCCATTTGTCAACTTTCTTTGAAGCATATTGTTGACAACATGGATGATGTTCACTGCAGCCACGCAGCATGACGGCTTCCGAATTGTAGTAGAAGGTAGCAATAGGCTCTGACGATGGATTTGGCAGCTTTCGATGGAACAGTGGCAGCTTGCGAGGCTGCATCTCACTGATTCCAGGATCTTTGACTGGCACTAGGGTTTGTCTCCCGCTTTCTTCATCCTCTACTTCTTCTTCATCTTCGGAGTAAAGATCGACATCAATTTCAATTTCTGGGGATCCAACACTTGAGCCAACATCGGACAATTCAGGTGCAAACTCGGGACTGGAAGGGCCTTGCAGAACCCACTCCATGTCATGGTCAGAGAAGGGAACAGAGTTTGTCTTGCAACTAGAGTTAAACATTATGCCCTTGTTACCAAAACTGTTAGGACTTCTCTTTTCATTGATCCTCTCGGAATAGCCTTGTTCAAACTTGTCAATTGAGCGATCTCCCTTTCTGATGATTCCTCCTGTAAGGCCCAGTATCTTGCTGCCAGAAGGATGCTTCCCTCCTCTGCTTATTCCTCCTACAAAAAGGTCAGGCCCGAAGCCATCAGAAGAGTGCTTTCCCCTTTCCTTGGTTCCTATAGCACGGTCCCATCCAAACTTGTTACAAGAGCTATTTCCCCTTGTCTTGATTCTTTCCACATCATCCAGTCCAGGAGAATGCCTCCTGGGGGCCTGCTCTCTTCCAATGGCATATTTGATGTGTTGAGTCTCTAAGGGAGCACAAAGCCTGCCAACCGAGGAATGAGTTTGTTGTTTCAAACATTCATTACCTGATTTGTTCTCAACAGGTTCACTTTCATGTCTTTCGACCTTTCTTTCTGAGCTGCTCATGTCACCTTTAAATGTGGAGTACCACTGGGTTGCTTTTCTTATTCTTTTCGAATGGGCTCGTTCTCTTGGCAGTCCATGACATGATGGGTTATCGTGACTAACTGCATCCAGCTTTCTCTTCTTTTTTGGAGGAACGGATGCTGCTTCTTTTGACTTCACAGGAAAAGATTGGTTTTCAAAACTGTTTGAACGGGGCTTCTTCTTCCTCCGTATTTTATTTTGAAGCCACACATTCTTCAAATGATTCAAATGACGTGTTGACAGGTGCCTGTACTTTTCTTTTTCTTGCTGTTCAGATTTACAAGGCCCAGGATCTTTATGACTTTTTTCACACCCAACTATTGTGTGATTATTTGCCTGTGATCCCCCTACAGCCTGACTTTTAAGCGTTCTTCCTCCTGGAGCATCTCCATGAAATTCAGACAGCTCCATGTCAAAACCTTTCAAGGTACTGTCATAAGATTTCCCAGAGCTTCTGGTGAGTATGACGTCTTGGGTTGATGAGACAGCCTTTGGATTCTGTACACGTTTGGAGTGAGCCAACAATAATAGTCGAGATGATATCCGTCGCTGATCTTTTAGTTTCATTTTCCGCTGAGATGAAGATGAACAATCGGAAAAGTTTTTGGCACAAAGATTTTTCATACTCTCTCTACAATCTGCAGATATCTTTTTGGGTCGACCTATTCGACGTTTCAAAGAACTTGAAATTTCAGGTGAAAGAGAAAGATCAGAAGAGGGAGAGTGATAACCTGTTTCTATTTTTTGGGTTGATGAGACAGCTTTTAGATTCCGTCCACGTTTGGAGCGAGCCAACAATAATTGTTGAGATAACCGTCGCTGATCTTCTTTTAGTTTCATTTTCCGCTGAGATGAAGATGAACAATTGGTAAAATTTTTGGCACAAAGATTTTTCATACTCTCTCTACTTTCTGCAGATATCTTTTTGGGTCGACCTACTCGGCGTTTCACAGAACTTGAAATTTCAGGTGAAAGAAAAAGATCAGAAGAGGGAGAAGGACAACCTGCTTCTATATTTTGGGTTGATGAGACAGCCTTTAGATTCCGTCCACGTTTGGAGCGAGCCAACAATAATGGTCGAGATGATAATCCGTGCTGATCTTTTAGTTTTATTTTCTGCTGAGATGAAGACGAACAATCGGAATTATTTTCGGCATAAAGACTTTTCATGCATACTCTACTTTCTGCAGAAATCTTTTTGGGTCGACCTACTTGGCGTTTCAAAGGACTTGAAATTTCAGGTGGAAGAAAAAATTCAAAGGCATGAGAAAGACATCTTGCTTCCACTTCTTTCAGACTTTTTCTTAAGACACCAAATGCAATGGTTGAAGTGTCTGCCTCATGAAATCTTTCCGGGAAGCTTTCACTAGCTAGTCTTTCAGTGTTTTCATCTTTATTTCTGAAAGTGATCTTACAATTACTGACTGAAAGATTTTCTGCATCAGGGAAATTCTCTTTGTTCTTTTCTTGAATTTGAATATTTGAAAGGGCAATTTTAGCAACACCTTCTTTCTCACTTCTCAGCACCATACTCTGTGTTTGCAGACTTCTAGCTTTCTCAGTTTTGTCAACATCACAGACTCTCCCTGCGTGGGAACGAAGATTTATTTTTGAGCACTTTTGATCTATTTTTGATTTCATTTTCTGTTGACAGGAAGAAGAATTAGGACCATCTTCACTGTTAAGGACTTTTATCTTTTCTGCATTTTTTGCACACATCTTATTTGATTGGCCTGCATTCATTTTCACAGAGGAAGAGCCTGAAAGCTTTCCATCATCACGAAAACTGCCATCATCCTTTACTTGAATATGAACACATGCCCCTACCTCTGCAAAGGGAGCTTGACCAGGACCTTTCTCATCAGGTATAAGCCTCACACACTGGGTCTGAAGACCTACAACGTCCCCAGTTTTACATTTCTCATCTTGGAATTCAAGATTTGCAATTGAAAGACACATTTTTGATTCTTCAGTGACACTCTGCGACACAGCGTTTGTCTGAGAAGATCCTCCATTATTGTTGATGCACATATCTTTTGCATTCTTTCCCCCATGGCCATCCAGATTTTGAATGACTTCCTTGGTTATCTCCCGAGCTGTGCTCATTACAACCCATTTCTGGCCATTGCCCGATGTACACTCTTTTTCATCTGACCTGCATTTTCCCTCAACAAATGCCTCATCCAAATGACCATAATACTCAAATCCATTAGCTTTGGGAACTGGTTCCACATTTCTTCCAAGATCACGTCCAAACATTCCTGTTTCCTGAATACCATTCATTTTCGCATGTTCTGCCTTTTTCAATTCTACTCCAACATTGTCTTTCTCCGATTCATTTACTGGGTTGTCACTTTTCTGTAATAAATCTACATTGTCTTCTCCCTGTGCATTTTCCATTAAGCTCTTTTTCCGTTCAACATCAAGACTGCTTTTTTCTGGCACATTCTCAACATGATTACCTTCGTCGACATTTTCTATTTTGTAATCTCCTTGCATACTTCTTGGTTTACTTTTTTCCTGAGTGTTATCACTGTTGTCACTTTCCTGTTCAATGTTAATGTTGATGGGGACACCCTCTTTGTCCATCGGACTTCCTTCAACGTTTGCGACACTTCTGGTTTTGTCAGTAAGGCTTGCAGGCACCCTAGTCAGAGGACTTGATGATGGCCTGGTACAAGGCTGGCCATTTGAAGATGTGCATTTTTCTTTTCCTTCCTCATCCTGTCCGAGACTGAAAACAACTGACGCACTTTGGGCTTTGGGATTGTCCTCAAAGGATCCACTCTGTCTGTAAGCCGTGGCTATTGGTAAATGGTAGGTATGGTCCTGATGATTCTTGCCCTTCTCAGCAGTGGGAAATGTGACCATCTTTTGATCATTAATTGATTTCTGATGTTTCTCATCCATTTGCCAGGGAGAGAAAAAGAAATTCCCTTGTCTTATTCGGTGGCAATCCTGACAAATAAAAAAAACAAAAACATGGCATCACACAGAAAGAATATCATCGCTTAGTTTTAGGCTAACCAAGCAGTAACAGTAAAACATACATGGGTTAATGATAACTCAAAAACTTTGAAAAGTTTCAATAGTAGAAAAAAACGTAAAAACGAATTGAATTTAGTCGTTCGTAGTTTTCTTGAATTTTTTCAGCTACTGCGATGTTTAGGATGCTGAATCTTTGCATGCAACTGTACATTTGTCAACAAATTTTATGTTTGTGTTTTGGACATAGAACCATTCTCTCGAAGCTGTGAATATTTTTTATGTTTTCTCTGTTTTCATTTAAACAATCACAAAACTTTGCGATGTGTACCATAAACATGTATGCATAGACTTGGCATGAGCTAGAAATGTGGAAAGCTGCGAACAGCCACCTAGGTGTGTTGGCTGGTCAGTTACCAATCAACTAAATATGAATTTTAGCTCACTGGAATTTCACACTAATATTTATATAAGTCAAATCAACCTGACATTTAAAATTCAAAAATTTAAGCGTCATATTTAAATAGGGAACAACAAATTAGCAGACAAAAGCACATTAAAATCCAAGGTATTTCTTAAAAAGGAAAGTCTTAAGCTTTTTTTTTTTGAAAATTACAACACTAGATGCAAATCTCACTGATGAAGGGAGTGAATTCCAAACTTCAGGACCCACTTTACAAAAGCTTCTATCACCATAACGTTTTAAATAAGTACGAGGGGTAGATAACAATTTGGAATCTTGAGATCTTAAACATCTGGACGGCGCATATGGAGAAATTAGATCTTGTATATAACCCGGAGCAGTCGAATTGAGGGAGTGATAGCAGAGAAGGGCAATTTTGAATTCAATTCTTGCTTTAACGGGTAACCAATGTAGTTCTCTA
>JBCJKF010518507.1:0-13340 GCA_039654545.1 Plocamopherus ceylonicus | reverse complement strand
CAGAGAGGCTTTGAGAGAAAGAAACCTAACCTTCATTGAAGGAAGCAGGAAATGTCAGGACAGGGTGGTGTGGAGGATGATCATTGCGGGTACGCAAACCCATACACCGAGAGGTAGAAATGGGGACAGATGAAGAAAGAAAGCATCCCTTAATTTTGGGCTGTCTAGCCTGGAGTAGCCAATTGATCATGTGATCAAAACTAAAAGTAAAAATAAATTGATTTTTATCTGCTTATATCTAGAAATCTGTGTTGCCGAAGTCTGACACAAAAGAGCCACTAGGATGCGTCTGTTTAGTGGATTAACTCATTCCCTACTGAATGGTTTTCCACCACTGGATTGGCTCATTTTTCACACTGCCTAAAACTTGGTATTATTTATATTCTATGCTGTTTGTGCCTCTAATTTTTCAAGTAACATACAAGTATTTTATATGAAAAATAAAGGGGAGAGGATAAACTTTCTGAAAAAGTAAATGGATTTATTATTTGAATTTTTTTTTTTTCATTTTACATGCTTTGAAATCAGAATATATACAAACAGAATAATCTACAAAAAAAAAAAAAATCCAACTTACTTGTGAAATATCTCCTCTTCCATTACCCCAATAGCATTGGGCTTAAGTGATATTGTGTCTTATTTATAAATATAATCCATGCGAATTTGAGGTCAATATGTTTGACAATAACAGAAAAAGATTATGACAACTAAAGCATGGAAAAAACAAAAATAAAAAAAGTCCAGCTTCGACTAACTCTTTTACCGCCCTTCCCTCGCCGCCCCTGAGTTATTCTTTGTCCTGGAGGATTGACACAATCTATTAACCCTTCCCCTTCGCTTTAGAACAATTCTTCAAGATCTTTTCATAGGCCCTTTCCCTTTGCCAAAAAACTCACCAACCCCACTTGGTCCTCTCCTTTCATTATCACTATCCCTATCTCTACTGTTACTAGATCTAGACTCTAGATCTACTATCACCGTAATTTTCCTAACTGGTATCACTACTATCACTTTTACGACTCATTATATCATTCTGAGTCCATAGATCTAGTAAATAAATTACGGGCTCGTCAGGTGAAAACCTAATAGGATGATTAGATCTAGAATTTAAGGGACCTTCTTCCATTCTATCAAAAGCCTGCCAAGCCCACTTTTCACAGAGCATATAACAAACTGTCAAGCTTGACACAATCTACTTCAAAAATGCATTGAAAATTGCTAAAATCTCGGAAAGGAAGTTCGTATTTCGTTTCTGAATGCCGGACTGGATAAGACCCAAGATTTCATGGGCCGTAACATACAGCTTTTGGTCCAAATAGGAAGTTAGGCTGAGCCGTAAAATGCGGCTCACTGTAGGGAAAGAGTTAAGCTATGAAGACGGATAGATCTAGACTTCATTTCGCATGCCGGCATTACCACTTTATAATCTACATGTAATGTAGACAAACATCATATTTTGTACCTTTTTTTAATTTGTTTTTTTTTTTTTTTAAAGTAACTTTTTAAATAGATTATAGCTGCAGGGCTGATTGGCAAGGAAAAAAGTAACAGTTTATAGTACGGTTTTCATGGTTATATGTTCTCAATGTCCCATGATAAATGAATAATTTAATAATTTCCTGCAAAATAATTTTAAAATGTCATGAAAAATGCAACAGTAGAATGTTTGATAATGAATGACAGTTTCTAATAAAAGATCTTATTGACCGTATTGCAATTGATGCACAAAATTACGTACTGTACATATTCCATTTCAAAGTTTTGTACATTTTTTATGCCAGGTGAAGGAAGGAATGTACAGCAAGACTTGGAGAGTTGACAGAACACCAACTGGGGAACTATGAAAGATTGTTTTCATTCATACATGTATAGAAGCTTACCATGGAAAGGATGGCTGACAATTATTCCACAGCATCGCCCTAGGGTATCCTCTGATGTCTAATGAAAGAAAAAACAAACAAAGCATAAGTGGAATTAAAAATAAACAATGGTACAAAAGAAAAATGAATAAAAGATAAAAGGGAAACTTCGTTTGTTGTTGTCTTATTTCCTTACATGAAAAATCAAAACTAAATAAACAGTCACTATGTAAAACAACCAATCAACTTTAGTCATACAGGATGTCTTCTAACTTTGTAAGTGATTAGTAAGTGCTAGACTGATAAAAATCAAAACCTATGAGCAATAGGCATCTTTTGAGACTAAAAAAAATTACATTTCTCCTATTAAATACCAAAATATATCAATCAAACTTTCAGGTGTTGTTTATAATATATTTATGTGACTGTTTTTGAATTTTGTGTTTTGGTCCATTGGCTTAAATTTTATGAACATCGGAACAGTAATCACTTCTTTTGAGAACTAAAAAACAAAACAAAACCAACTTTTGAACAGCACACATACAATAATATAATAGAAAACACCCTGTATTACAGGTTCTGGAGACTTTTTTTTTGTCTCTCCAAACAACATTTCAAATCTCTTATCATAAGGGGGCAACTTGTAAATACCTCCTTAAGAAAAGCCATAAGCCATTGTGTCAGTTCCTCCTCATTCACTTCTGTATCCTCTTTATCTTTTGCAGGTTTCTTCGTTTTAAATTTCTATGAAATATAATAACAGAAAAAATTAATTAACTATCTACTAAAAAACAAACAAACCACATTTCATGAAATTTTATGATTATTTGCCATTTGATTCAGTCAACATAATAAGATAATACCTTCCATTTTGCATCAAAAGCAATAAAATGATGAAAATTACTCCCTTAGTTTCCAACACCACAATGTATTATAAACATCCATTTCAATGAACACATATTCAGTCGGTCAGTGAGTTTACAGCCATTTCTTTCCATCAAGAAACCTTTCATTGCAACCAATAGCAATGAGCATAATGTCGACGCATAGGTCAACTCACTGAATATCTCTAATAACTCCTATATTAAAATATGTGATTTATAGTGAAAATAAAAGAGAAATTCACCTGCCTCCTTCACTCTTTCCACTTAGTTTTTTCCCCTTACTGCAGTAGCATTTATGCAGTTATAAATGTGTGTATGACAGCTTACCTGCTTAAAAATGTGGAAAAGATAGAGTGGAGCACTAAAACACATAACATAATTCAAATGAATCAAATAGATTTTACCATAGAATTAATTAAAGGGCTAGGAAAATTTTAAGAAGAAAAGAAGAAATTTCAAGAAGATGTTACCTTGCATAATAATAGTAAAGATACTAACAGTTATATATGTAAAAAAGCAGCAAAGTTTGGTTGTCAGTATGTAAAATCAATGTTTTTCCACCATTATTACAGTATGTAAAAATTGAACAGTTTCTCTCTTTTCTTCTTGAGGCTTTTTACTATCATTTGAATTTGACATATTTTCTGTGCTGTTCTATAAACATTTAACCACAAATTTTCGGATTTTCACTTTTTCACACCAAAAGTTAACTTTGTTGAAAATCCCTCATAGCATTCTTCTAAAAAATAGTGTTCTTTTTCTATTGACCAATTTTATGGATGAAAATGAGATGAATGACTTTCGATAAAGCTCACTTTCGTGAGAAAAGGTGAAAATCAGAAAATCTACAATTATAAATTATACATTTATAGAATGACACACATGATATATGTGTGTAAAAACTGGAAATAAAATTATCATTCTGTGCATTTTGATCTATACTATAAGCGCTTTTGTCAAACAATTGGGATTGAGCACGTAATCAAAGAAAACAGGAAAGTTTTCTCAGAAATGACTGGAAATGAGTGTTAAGGAAAAAAAAATTATACACCTTTTAGACAGACCTTTGAAAAGCATTTAAGTCCTCTCCATTATACTCTTTTGTGCATATTCATATCAATATCATGGGTTCAACATTATATGAGGCTTGTACGGAAAATACCCGTGTGTTTATCACTTGAATGATCAAATTGAAATTTATTAAAAAATTAATTAACTATCTACTAAAAAAAAAAACCCCAATTAACTGGTGCCACTTAGCTACGTATCGACATAATCCCCATCAAGATCGCCACATTAGTTCCAACGGTGCAGATGAGAAAAAATAACCTCCCTACAGAAAGTTACGTCAAGACTCTTTAACCATTCTTGTGCCGTATCCATGAGTTCCTCGTCATCATCAAATCTCCTTACGGCAAGGTGGTGCTTGAGGGACCAAAACATATGGAAATCAGAAGGTGTCAGATCAGGACTGTGTGTGGATGTGATGTTTCCTATTTATATTTCTTAAATTAAGCCAATCTTTTGCGACCTGGTGAGTGTGGCGTCACATTGTCCTGTTGCAGAATAATGCCCTTCCTCAGACGACCAGGTCTTTTTCGGGGAATGGCTTCTCTGAGTCTGTCCAATGTCTCATAATAGGTGGCAGCGTTGCCAGTTAATCCAGGGGGCAAAACATCTAGAACAATGCCTTTTGCATCCCAAAACACAGTAGCCATGACTTCTTTCACCAAGTGACCAAGGGTTGACGCTTAAAATGTTTTGACTGTATGGGAGGATGGGTGTTTCCAAATCATTGCGCCTTTCTTTGTTTCAGGGGCAGATTGGTGGACCCAGGTTTTGTCTCCCGTGATCAAATGATTCAGAAATGTTTCACTGTGTGAGGGTTCCTCATTTGTGTCATGTCACCACCAGGTCACATGCTGTCGTTGCTCTCCTCTCTGAAGATAAAAATCGAAGTACAGCTCTGACTTTCAACTTTGACCAATTCTTTAAGGTGGTCGCTATCTTTACCTGGTCATAAAAAATAGATCCGGTCACCGAGGAACTTCAAAATGTGTGTTCAGGGAGTGTATTAGTGCAAAAAGCACCTGCAATTTGTTGATTCAAAAAATTATGATTAGGTCTCGAGATATCGGGAAAGCCCGGTTATTTTCCAGACAAGCCTCGTATATGTACCCCCAACCCTTTCTTTCAATTTCTAAGGTTTAATTCAATAATCAAGAGATTTTTATAAAACTTATTTTCCACCAATGCAACACTCTGAGCTTGGTTTCTATGTGGTCAAGTGATATAAAAATTCTAATGATTATCACTAAAATTTTAATTTTATAGATGGATTGTAGAAGCATTTGGGAGCTACTTACTTCAAGGACATTGTATTGTACAATGTTTCCAACAGTCCCCGCTAGAACCCTGGGCACAACCCCTCGATAGAGACCAAAAAAGCCATCCACCTTTTTTATATGGCCAACTGTATACATGATAAAGATTTAGCAGAATAAATCATCATTAGGATAAAGAGATACTCTGTATTACACTACAGATGATATAAAGAAACATTATTCATATTCATTGTTTAAGGACAGGCAGAAATAAAAAGTACTAGGTAATTGAACAAAGCTTATAATAAATAACTCATTAACTTTATCTGAAAGGGATGAAAAAAAAAGAGGAAAGAAAAGAAAAAGAAAAGAAAAAATGCAGAGAAAATAACAGTATTATTTGAAATACAATGGAATCTGCAAGAAATCAACTCTCTTCAAGTCAACATCAAAGAGTGGTCCCGGTTATTTTCCTTCTTTAACCAAGCAACTTTGTTTCTGATCCAGTCAACGATCTCCGAACTATTTTTGCTTAAAGTAAGTTAAGTCAACACCCAGTGGCTTAATAGAAATGAGAATTCATTGAAAAGTGGTGCACCTTAGAGATTAGCAAGTGAGAGAGTTTGTGGCGTTGATTCCAGCTGATGTCTGCATCCAGCGTAGGCCAAGCATGGGGCTCTTGACGTGAGCAACGCTTCTTATTAATAGTACTAAACTAGACAACAAAAGCCTTTTGCGTAGTGTACACTGCTCTCTCTCACACTGCTGCTTTGCACAATGTTGCTGAGCTTTTAGCCCAATACAAGCAAACTAAAAGCATATTCTCATTATCTGTCATCGATTTGCTTTGAGAGCACATTATTTGACTTTTGTCTATAACCTAGTTACCACCTATTAGTCGTCCGACTAATAGTCTGTTCTTCGGACGAAACTTTGTTTTTTGCTATATAAATAACCCCTCTAATAGGCCGCTCGAAAATACTGAGTTTTGGCTAAGCATCCGCTTTTATTCAGACAATGCAGATCTACCAACAACAGTTTTGCCCATTTTATTAGGTGGAATGAGCCTTAAGTCAAAGAGCGACTGGCCTATTGTCCCCTCTCCGTAATAAAACAACGTACACTGTCTGGCACAGGCATGGCGATAGCTATAAATGTAATGAGACGTCATCGCAATCACACTGTCAGTCACTCACGGTCCAAGTGCTGCAATCTTAGCCAATATTATGTTGCTGTCTCATACTGGTTAATAAGTATGCAAAGCATCTGGTTGTCCAGACCTGGCGTTACGCAATAACGTGACAAGCATTCAATTGTGCAGGTAGACTCATTTTCCGCTCTTATCTCTTTTATGTAAGCACTTGTTACAAATTGCATTGACATGTACCCTTTAACATTCAAACCTAGGCATTTTAAGATTTAAAAAATCACATGGCAATAAACAGAGCGTGTTCTGGTGGATGCACGTCCAATGATAAGGATAGACAGATAAATAAATTAATAAATTGACCCCCGACACGTGTTGTATGATCAGCTGACCGGAGACTCCGTTTTTGCTGCTTGCCATGGACCAGACAAACAGGCAGTAACTACTGTACTACCACTACCAGTACATCGTTATTACTGCATGTAGTATTATTAGCTCTACTGTTATTATCCACGACTTATCAAAATTTATATATATATATATATATACACAAATGTATACTTATGTTTATATTGTAAATATATAATGTACTTACTATATTTGAAGATGTTAGGATTGAGCAAGATTTGCTTCCGGAAGAAGAATGTGGTGCTTGAAATGGGAGGAAGTGGCTCATGACCAACCTGGTTTAAAACAGAAGGTTAGGAACCATGATAAAATGTCATCGTTGTCCCCATGATAATGAGGATGAGAAAAATGATGATGGTGGTGATGATAATAAAAATAATAATAAGAAGAAGACGAAGAGGAGGAGGAGGAAGAAGAAGAGGAGAGGAGGAGGAGGAGGAGGAAGAAGAAGAAGAAGAAGAAGAAGAAGAAGAGGAGGAGGAGGAGGAGAAGAGGAAGAGAAAAAAGTAAATGACAACAAACTATTAACATTAAGAGCATAAAAAAAAATAATAATAACATACCCCAGAGAAGGTTTTATTATAAGAGCTATTTTATTGAAAATTGGCATTTAAATTTTCAGGCACAATTTCTATTCAGCATGCATCCTCGAAACATAACTTTCAAAAAATCATTTTTATGTTAACAACTGAATCTTAAATTCAATAACTCATTTAAAATCCTTGTAATAAGAACAACTGAATCCTAAATTAAATAATATACCTTTATCAAATCAAAAGACAGAATAAACATAATGTAGAAAATATAATGTACATAAAAGAAAAATCTGTTTACACAACAATTTATAAAGACATTTATAAATATATAATACACCAAAGCAATCTTTGCTGACAGCCACTCATCTCATTTTCATAAAAAATAAACTTGTCAACAGAAATACAAAAAACACAATTATATTTTTAATAATAAATACATCTATAAAAGTAACTGTCAATGAATTTTACTTTTGTGTGAAAAAGCGAAAATCTGAAAATTTGAGGATATGTTTATAGAATGACACAGACGGTATGTATGTGTGCATGTGTTTGTGTACAATAATATGTCCCACCAAATACAGGTAAACAAAATTCTAATACATCGAGTATGCAAAAGATATTTGAAGACAGCAAAACAGACAAGAAAAACAAGCAAGAGGTTTACATTATAACATTTATACATACCCAAGGCATGGATTTTATTGCTTTTAAAATGCCAGGAAGGTTTTCGTAAATTTTAATACAGTAAAACTCGTTTTCAGCTAACCAAATGGGATATTTTAAAACGTTCATTGGATCATGCAAGCCATTCACTTAGCCCCCCCCCCCCCCCCTCCACCCCTATTCCATCCACGACCTGGTACGAAAGAGAGATGGGCAGACGTTGCATCATGTATGCCTGGCCATTCACTTTGCACACCCCTCCCACCAATTATCGTCTGATAAAGATGTCAAGGCCTATCAATCAAAGTTCTTCGTTAATTTTTGGCCAGTCAGCACTGACTATTTGAGATATTTCTCATAGAAGATCCTTTACAGATGAGCATTTGGGTTTGTTGGAACCAATGTTGGGTTGGAGATCAGTTTGTTGGACAGATGAGATTTTACTCATGTCAATATAGAAATAAAAACTGGAATTTTGCCAAAGTTCGGTGAAACTAGGGTGTAACTTCTGTCGATACAGAGGAAAGTGTCTATGTCCTTACAACATGACCCGACTGTGAAGATTTTGCATGGAAGTGGAAGGATTTTGACCACCTTAGTCTCCAACGACTGATTCCTCTTTAACTTACAGAGTTTTCAAATATCTATTTGAAGTTAAGAGCATGTGTGGATGAAGATCATCTTGCAAAGTTTTTAAATCACGTTATAAGCCATGCCGCAACTTTGTCCACCGCCAGACAGACATTTTGTAGCGGCAGGGAGGGACTCGAGTAGTGGCGGACGGAACCAGTATGGTTGCTCAGACTCGAGTGCATTGTTTGCATAAATCTGTTGACATTCATTCATTTTAACCAACCACCTTAGCCTTGTCAACGCAAGACAAAATGTGTCACCTTGCGTAACTGACCAACTGGGCATGTCTGTTCACTGAAGTCCAAATCTAGGTCACACCTCTCTCGTTGCATTTATACATTTGATTGGTAGGACAGTGGGCCAGCCATGGTGGCATGCATTTGTTACCAAAGGGTGGGAAAATTACTCAAGTGAGCTATAGTTAGTACTAAAGTAAACTATAAAGTAAACTATAGTTACAATAGTATGAAAAGTGTTCAAAGTCACTTTATCTATTTGACGTTAACATTTCTCACTTTCTTGATTGATAACATGCCAACAAACTGAGTACCAAGGTGGCAGACAGCTTTCAAAGTGAGCAGCGGGCGCTCAGAGTCATGATTCTGATAGGGAAAAAAATCGGCTTCGTCGAAATAGTGGCTCTTTAGTGAAACGGGCACTCAACTGGAGGTCACTCTAGCGAAAACTATTGTGTATAAGTAAAATGATTTTCCCTTAGTACAGAAAATAACCAAAAAAAAAAAAAAAAAAAAAATCTATGTTCTAGAGTATTACAGTTAAATATCAACGTTTATTCAGAAGTTTTGGAAGTTTTTGAGAATTGTAGCAGAGAAGCAAACAAATCTCAGGTGAATCCAAACTTGTACTTATGTACAATGTTTGAACATCATTTCAAGCATGGCCTCATTAGGAACTGAAAGCAGGAGACAGGCACACACCTATGTAGATTGTGATTCTACATTAAAACAGAAAAATGAAATATAAAAACATGAACAAGGATGGGCTGAAAAGTAGTTCTGTTTGGTTATAACTCAAAAAGTTTTCTTTGCACACATCTGAAATGCCACACAAAATACTCTCAAACCCTAGTCTATATCCAATGTAATTTGTGTTCAAAATCAGTCGCAGCAGAGTAAGGCAGCTTTGTATGTGAGGAAATGGCGTCTTCCAATGACGTTCTCACCAAACAACACCCATTCTGTAATTGAATTTCTCACAGCTGAAGGATACTCTGCTGCAAAGGTCCATGAAAGAATGTCTCTTTATATGGTGCTGACAATTTTTAGAGGAAAGGAACTTACCGAGACAAATACACAATGAATGCATGTGTCAAGCTGGGAAACAAAGTGCATCTGACACAGCCAATCAAGATTCACTTAACTGTGTGATTAGGGTAAATAAAAGGGTAAAAAAAAAAGGAAAAAATGCATCTGAAGTGGGAATTTCAAAAGAATGAGGGAACAATATCATGATGTCTCTCCTGGGTTACCAAAAAGTCTTCCCCTGGTGAGTCCCAAGACAAATGATTTCAGAAATGTAAGCGCAATGAAAAGAAACATGTATCCAACTCTTGAAATAGTATGATACAGAAGGAGAGACTTTTCGGTAAAGAACTGTCCCATTATTTCCTCCCAAGCTCAAGAGTTTTCTGAAAGTAAATCATTATAATAGTAATGCAAAAATGGTAGCAGATTTTAGCCGATGGTGCCAGGCAGTCACTGGAATCCTTGGCTTTGGCTGACAGTGTGCATCACGTCAACAGGTATGACTTTGGTGAGTCTTGTGTTGATCATGATCTTGATGATGTGGAAAAATAGTGTGAGGTACCGGTACATAGCTGAGATTATATAGGCTATCTTTTGATGTTCAGTTTATATCCCTGCAATAATGGAAAAAAGCTATAACGAACCAGAACTTATTTTCCAGCTGGCGCTTATATGTAACGTATTAAAAAGTGTAAAACTTATTTTTAAGGAAAATAAAAATTCCACAATTCACCAAAAGGATGGTATGAATGAAAAGCCAATCAAAATTAAATGTCCCATTGGACCTTTACAAAAATATATAAATCTTTTTTCATTGCTTAAAAGCTGGACAATGTTGTTAAATATAATGTCTAAAAAATTCCAGTGTGGCATATAAAAGGCAAATTTTATACAGAAAAGGCAAGGTCACACCAAAGTCGGAACATGTCTAGAGCCCACAGAAAGATTGCTTTTTTATCACAAGTTCAGTTCTTACACATTGCAAAGAGAAAAATATTGGCATATATAAAAGTAAAATTTATGGGATCAAAGAATTGATCTAGCAGCAACAATGAAAACATTCACGAACAGGTTACATTTATGATCCTGATTTTTTATATGTAACTATCCCGATTGCTGTTTGATTTTTGATCAAATGCAATTATATGTGTGATTATCAATTCAATTGATTCATTTTTAATTGCCCTAAAAAAAGAGAACTACAGCTACCAAGGCAATTCACAATCAAAGTGTTAAATTTAGAGGTGTCTCCATTTTCTAAACATTTCTTTCTGTACCAGCCAATTGATCCCTAGTCGACCACCAAGCTATCGTTAGTACGGTACTTTCTAAAAAGACACATTGAAGACAATATATATGCAAAACATTATGCATCTACATTAACTTGAAGGAAAAGAACACATTTTTGAGATAATGATTATTGATATTACCTGATAATGCTTTTTATAAAAGTATGTATACCGGGAAGTATGAAAAAAATTCAAAATACTTTCAGCATTATACAAGAAATAAAATCACCTTATTAAATGCTGTATAATGAAAGTGGTCTCTTTTTCTAACTACATGTATTTATAGTTCTTTAAAAACATTCAATCAAAAGTTCATTCCATTCATTTAGTTGAAAACAGATGAAATGCCATTAAAAATTTGAACCTATCCATATAAATACATACTCTTGGACAAAAATCACTTGAGGAGGCCTGTCGATACGCTTACCCTTTGTGAAATTTGGTCTTCTCCTAGCTCAGCAGTCTCCAATGTCAATTAGATGATGCAAGTGCAGTGCCTCTCTTTCCTTACGTTTCATGATTTATGAAAAAACGCAGATCTTTTACATGCTGAAATGTCTGCAATCTGCAGTCTATAGACTGTCCGGGCAATCCGCCTGTCCGGACAATCCGCCAGACTTCAAACTACAGTACTCACCGCTTATAAGAACGCCGCTTATAAGAACATATCGGTTATAAGACTTTCCTATCTATTTCCATCGGTTATAAGAACGTAGCATAGGATATATATATATATGAACACCTGATGACAGCTGTTCCTTCGGTAAAACCTCTTTCAATAAAATCAAGTTGTAGCAATTTTGCCTCAAAGTAAGTGAGAGTTGAAAATTCCTTATGATGGCACCTGAACACAAGCACGTGTATGTCATTTTGACACCCTATTATACTAAACAATACTGTAGAACTAGTCTGTTACCCCTGACCATACCCTACCCTCACCAGCGTGTGATAGTGATGACATCATACGAGAGGATTGGTGTCTGTGTCTGGATCCCATGTGTTCTTTGATGAGTACAAAGACACAGCCAGGTAAACAGGTAAAGGAAAAAGCAAAACGAGCGACGAGGTGAAGGGGCGGCTCGGATGGACGACTGATCAGATGATTGCCTATTGTTTTGTCAGTCTGGTGATATGCTATCATGTGAATTACTTTATGGGTTGGGAATGTCTGCACATCGAAATCAGTATTGATGCCCTCAGCCTTCCTGGCATGTAATGATAGTACAATCCCCACCCAACCCCCTACCTTCCCAACACACACATACACACACACACATACACACAAAAAAAAAACACACTCATTTCCACATCTTTTTCCGTTCCCAGATTGAACATCGGTTATAAGAACACATCGGGTAAAAGAACACCCGAGCTCTTGATTTGAGGTGTTCTTATAAGCGGTGACCACTGTAATTTCAAATTTTCAATTAGATCTAATTCCTTTGCAGATCTAGATCTAAATATTAGTCTAGATCTAAATATTAGTCTAGATCGGCGCTTTTTCGGTGTTACCCCAGACCCGGAATCACCTTGTGCGGCATTGATCGGCAGATCGAAGTCGGTCGAATTTTAAAGTTTGTGATGTGGCCCATGTGTTGTGCTTTTGTCGTCATTCTGATAATCCTTAGACAGTTTCAGTGTTTGTAACTTTATAGTAGGAATCATTTCTATGACTCTATGTATTTCTGTCTCTTTTTCTACTATTAGATACTTCTTAGAATTATTTAATTAGATGATTAGAAATTAGTTCTTTTATTCACTCTATTGGATTACTGCATATGATTTCCAAGTCATCATTTGTGAATAGTTGTGATAGAATCAAAGTCCTTGAGGATGATAAAAGTACAAAAGTTGAAATTTAGTGTAGACATAGGCAAAGCCTTTATTATTTCTTGATGACCTGGACTTGAATTAACGATGTCTTCATGGTTACGGAGCGGTGCGCAAAGGTAATACCTCATCCCCTTCATCCCTTTTTTTTCCATCATGTAGCTCTTTATTCCACATTTTTTACATCACCATCATCTATGCTTTGTGTTCTTGTTGGAGCTTCTATGGTTGCCACAGGTGTCCTTAATTACTTCTGAATCTTTCTTATGTACTTTCTATCAAAATGTAACAGTAATTCATACATTATAATGATTACATAACAGATTACATAATTGTCTCCTTTGACATTTTTTCCCATTCACAACAATCTCTCACTTTCACAGCCTATAAATTTAAATATGGCAGGTTTCACAAAATGGCTCACTTACATTTCCCTATTTTCCAAGTAACCCAGTCCTTTTAAAATATTATGTATGATATATCAAATTAAAGTTAAAATTCC
>JBCJKF010516287.1:0-13374 GCA_039654545.1 Plocamopherus ceylonicus | reverse complement strand
GAAGCCGGAGGAACAGAAGCAGATATAAAAAGTAGAATATCAAAGGCAAGGAATGCATTCAATTCTCTAGGGAAGATGTGGAAAGACAGAACCATCTCAACACGCACAAGTGCAGACTTCAATTCCACCACAAAACCAGTTTTGATGTATGGCTGATTGACATGGAAAATTACGAAAGGCCTCATGAACAAGCTGCAGACCTTTGTAAATGCATGGCTCAGGAAGATCTTGAGAATCAGATGGCCAGATAAAATTCGAAATGAAGTGCTGTGGGAAAGAACAGGGCAAATGCGGATACAGTAGAACACGAAAGAAACGAGCTCGGAAATAGCGAGAACTTGGAAATAGCGAGTTAAATCTAAATCCTGGTTTTCCCCCTTATTTGAGTCAATAAAATTAGCATGAAAGTAGCAAGTATGAAAAAGAGACCATTTCAGAAATAGCGAGTATTTCCTCCGTCATGCTAGGACTACAAAGGGTAAAACTTTACCAAAACTAAAACAGTGCAGGAAACATCACGAGGTAGTCATTAACATGGAATCCCCAGGGCCAGAGGAAGATAGGCAGGCCAAGAACAACTTGGAGGGGGTGCATGGAAGAGAACATGGAATGGGGAGGATACAGCTGGAACAAGCTCAAGAAACTTGCACGAGATAGAGATAGTTGTCAGGCTGTCGTTAGTGGCCTATACCCTGGCACAAGGTGAAAAGGCTTTGATGATGATTGAATCTGTCAATTTGTCTTAAGAGGTTAAAATACGAGGCTTGTCCGGAAAATAGCCGGGTTTTCCCGATATCTGGAGAACTAATCATAATTTTTTGGATCAGCAAATTGCAGTTGCTTTTTGCATTAATGCACTTCCTGAAAACTAATTTTGAAGTTCCTCGGTGACCGGATGTATCTTTTATGACCAGGTAAAGATGGCGACCACCTTAAAGAATTGGTCAAAGTTGAAAGGCAGAGCTGTACTTGAATTTTTATATACAGGGAGGAGAGCAACGACAACATGTGACCTGGTGGTGATACAAATGAGGAACCCTCACACAGAGAAACATTTCTGAATCATATGATCAGGGGAGACAACATCTGGGTCTACCACTCTACCCCTGAAACAGAAAGGCTCAACGACTTGGAAACGCCAAATCTCCCATACAGTCAAAACATTTAAGCGTCAACCCTTGGTCACATGATGAAAAAAGTCATGGCTACGGTGTTTTGGGATGCAAAACGCATTGTCCTAGATGCTTTGATCCCTGGACTAACTGGCAATGCCGCCACCAATTGTGAGACATCGGACTGACTCAGAGAAGCCATCCACCGAAAAAGACCTGGTCGTCTGAAGAAAGGCGTTGTTCTGCATCACAACAATGCAACGCCGCACACGGCCAAGGTCGAAAAAGATTGGCTTAATTGAGAAATATAAATGGGAAACATCGCATCCACCACACAGTCCTGATCTGGCACCTTCTGATTTCCATATGTTTAGGCCCCTCAAGCACCACCTTGCCAGAAGGAGATTTGATGACGACGAGGAACTCGTGGATGCGGTACTAGAATGGTTAAGGAGTCTTGACGGAACTTTCTGAAGGGAGAGTATTTTTTCTCTTCTGCAGCGTTGGATCTAATGTGTCGATCTTGATGGGGATTACGTCGATACGTAGCTAAGTGGCCCCAGTTAATTGTCAGTAAGTTTCAATTTGATCATTCAAGTGATAAACACAGGGTGGCAAAAGAACGGGTATTTTCCGGACAAGCCTCGTAATTACATATTATACATCAACACTACAACTACATGTAGATACAAGGTTAATAAAGAAAGAGAACAAAAGCAAAGAAATACATATATTTGTAAATAGTTTAATTCATTTTAAGTTTGCTAAATGTAATAATTATACATCATTAGAATGATATTTTGTGTGGAACTGGAACGGATTATGACAGATAAATCTCATATATATAATAAAAAATACAGATGTCATTAAGTGCATCTTAACATATTTAACATTGAAATGATTTTTTTTTTCACTTCCTGTTACCCTCACTCACTCATGCATAAATACATTTACATTTCAAAAAGACTCAGCTTCTCTCACACTTAATCAGTCAACAAAGAAATTCTGTCTCCACTTCATCTTCCATGACACCCTCACAAAATTATAACCCAAACAAGACTACATAAGTGAAACTGACATAGAGGCACAAACTAAGAAATACATGTAGAAGATACAGTTGAATAATTCTATCCCTAAAATAGTATGATTTATCTTAATTTACAATTACAATAGAATTCAGATCTCGTACACAATATCACTAGGAAACAATGCAAATTAATTGTATCATCCAAACTCAAAGGCCACTCAATCAAATATGAAAGAAATAAAAAGAAAAAAATGAACATGTAAAATTATTTTTAATCAACCTCTTAAGTCTTTATACAACTCTACATTGTTATGAATAAAATTAAATTAAAAAGAAGACTGCCTTGAAGGAAAAGCCTTAAAGTACCGATCATCAAAAGATTCTCTCATACCAAATGAAATTAAATTGTTCATGAAATGGCCAAGTTATTCAATAACCTTTACGCAAACAGAGAATGCCAATTATGTAAGCAATCTCCATGACCGCAGGAAATGCTGAACAGAAACCAAAAACGTACCAGTACCACTGGAAAGGCCACTGATCAAACAGGAAGTAAGAAAGAGCAATGGCTGCCGCACTGTGAGCAACAGTAGCTGAAATTTTTGGTTAAGGAAATCATGAAAAGAGTGATCATACATATTCTTGTATATTTATATAAAATATGAACTACCCTTGATTTGTATTTGTAGGGAAAAATAATCTTTTTCAGCATACTTTTATTCAACTTAGATCTATCCATTTTACCATTTTTTAAATACATACTGTATACATGTAAATCAATAACTCAATCAATTTCATCCCTAAAACTAAAGCCCAATGCTCTTCAAACTACAGGACATCATAATTATCATCACCGTCGTCAATTTTCATATCTTTGGCAGTATTGGAGACCAACTTTTGTAAGACTGATATGTCACTCGACATTAGTAGCAAATTCATGCAGCTCACTTCCCTATTTGTAGTCCTGTTCACAAGAAACAGGTAGCTGTAGTTTGCCTCTGTCATATGGCACTTCCCCTTTCAACATCATAGTTTTTCTGAAAGGTGGAAAACTGTGGTTATTTTTTCACTCATGCATGTAGCCTAGTTGTTATCAAGGTTCCTTGCATTGTGGGTATGGGTGGGTGTGCAGCAGTCATCTTCATCCCAAAGGTTGTCATGAGATGGGCTGATTGTAGTTCCATTTTCTGAGGGTTCAGGTGGGGTTCACTGAAAGTGCATTCCCGCAAATGAACAGGCAACCCTTAGCAGGCCATTACTTCACTTTTATGGGACTGGTTGTTTAGACCTGTTACTGTGTCAGGTCCTTCACGGTCCTCTCCAGTCTCCTTTCTGCCATTCAGTTGTGCAAGGCCCTTGCTCATGATTGCCCAGTGCTCAGTAGACAAAGAAAATATATTTTTTCCCACTATCCAACAATCATAAAAACCCTCTATGGGCCACAGAACCGGCTCAAAAAAATCATGCCCTTTCATCCATCTGGCACTGGCTGTGAAAGAGTGAAAACTTGACCGCATGGGATATTACCAGCCAACAACCATCAAGGTTATTTTCCTTTTGGAACTCTGAAGGACTTCTTCATGATTTTCTTTTTGGTCCATTTTCAAACTACAGGATGGATTTTAAAAAATCATTCCACAATTGTGAAACTATGTCGACAAAAAAATTAATGGATATTACAAGGCAGTTTTTGAGAGAGGGGAGACTATCATTTTCAGCAAGACAATTTACATACTTCCACTTTGTCACCCCCCTGTCTACAGATACAACCTGATCAAGACAAAAAAAATGGTATTTAGCAGAAGTGGCAGTGCCTTAGGGACAGGTGATCTAGGCCTATATCCATTACCAGCAATGCTGCATGCTTTGCAAGAGTGGAAAAAAATAGCACATTCTATGATCGATGGAAAAAGTCACAGAACATTTGATGAAAATGAATCCAAATTCACAAATAAGAGAAACAGAACTCTCTTCCAGGCAAACATGACGTTTTGTTATTTTCCCTTCTCTTGTTCTCATTTTGTGTTTTGTTTTCGGTAGAGAGTACATGTGTACTTAACAATAATCCTTAAAAATAGAACTGTCACATAATGTAATTTGGAGCATCACAGATTAATTTTTTTTTTTATGAATGTTAAAATTGTGCAGATCTGATTGGTCATTTGACCAAAGTGGAAAATAAAGTGGAAAATAATGAGCTGGTTGACAGCTCTTGGGTTAAATAGTTTTGTAAACTTGAATAAATTCAATGAGCTTGTCGAAAAAAGGATACAAAGAAGTCCCTGGAAAGACATGAACATTGTTATGCCCCCCATGAAACCAACCAGCTCCAGCACAAAGAAGCCAAGAGTAACGGACAATGCAACAATAGATCTGCAGATGACATGTAAGAAGAAACATACATAAATAATGCATACAGAGACGAAAAAAAAAAGATATGAACTTAAAATATAATTATTTTTATCACCAGTTGACGAATTTCAATAAAAATTAGGGTTGATATACATGTAGTACAATCAAATCTATGTAAGCATGGAAATTATTAGAATGTTTCATCGGCAATAAACGGAGATACATAGTTTTAACTACACTTACTTCAAAATAATAATAATAAGTACATTTACCACCTAATGCCAAGACTTCTAGGCATTTTACAATATTAAAATTATAGGGGGAAAGTCACAACTTAAAATATATATACAGTGTACGCTTATCATCAACTCTCACATTTAAATTTTAATATTTTCATTTAAAACTCATATTTAAAAATTGAAGAATAAATTAGCAGGCAAGAGCACATTAAAAGCCAAGGTATTTCTTAAAAAGGAAAGTCTTAAGTTTCGCTTTGAAAATTACAACACTAGATGCAAATCTCACTGATGAAGGGAGTGAATTCCAAACTTCAGGACCAGCTTTACAAAAGCTTCCAACACCATAACGTTTTAATTTTAGTACGATGGGTAGATAACAATTTGGAATCTTGAGATCTTAAACATCTGAACGGGGCATATGAAGAAATTAGTTATTGTATATAATCCGGAGCAGTCAAATTGAGGGAGTGATAGCAGAGAAGGGCAATTTTGAATTCAATTCTTGCTTTAACGGGTAACCAATGTAGTTCTCTAAGAATTTCAATACTGCTATCATATTTTGATTTGCATAAAACAATCCTAGCAGCATAGTTTTGAATTCTCTGAAGTTTGGATAACCTTTCATCAGTGATTCCCACAAGTAGAGAGTTGCAATAGTCAAGACGTGATAAAATAAGAGAAGTTACAACTGTCTTAACTGCATCTTGAGACAAAAAAGACTTCATTTGTGAGATTTTTCTCAGTTCTAAAGTCAAAATTTTACCATGTGGTTTATTTGTCCATTGTGAGAGTATTTTACAAAATTACTCCTAAATTCTTTGCTCTTGTTGAAAGAGAAATTTCCTCATCAGCAATTTTTATTGATGTCATTTTAATTTCTTTTTGTTTGGCTTCAGAAGAACAAAGAACAACCTCAGATTTTTCAGCATTCAATTTCAGCATATTACGGTGCCTCCACAACTTAACAGAACTACTACAGCTTTCTATATTGATAGTTTGTGAGGAAAGATCACGTGGAAAGGTGTCTTGGTAGAGTTGAGTGTTGTCTGGATACATATGAAAATTTACAGAGTGAGGCACAATTACATGCCTTAGACAAAGGGTATATATAAAGTATAAAGAAGAGGTCCAAGGACAGACCCTTGAGGGACACTGAATTCAAAGGTTCGTTATCCCAAAAATATCCATTAACAAAGACTCATTGTGATCTTTCACTTAGGCAAGATTTAAACTAAGACAAAATAACACAAGAAATTCCAAATTCGGAAGATAGTCAATCAAGTAAAATTGAATGATCGATGGTGTCAAAAGCTGCAGACAAATCAAGGAATGTGAGAAAACAACCTTTGCCTTTATACTTTGTCTAAAGAACATAGAATATCATTTACAATAAGAAGAAGAGCACTTTCAGTACTGTGGTTTTCTCTGTAAGCAGACTGAAATGGTTCCAAGAGATTATTGGTAACAAGATGTTCTTTCAAACGACTTATAACTGCTTTTTCTAAAATTTTTGAAATAAAGGAAAGATTTGAAACACGGCGGTAATATTTCAGATCATTTGGGTCTAAATTGTGTTTTTTGAGAAGGGGAATCACGACTGCTCTTTTCAAACAGGTAGGAACCACTCCAGTCTGTAGAGAGTGATTAATTATGATTGCTATAGTTTCGGAGAGTATATACATATCTAAATCTAGGCATGGCACTTCACAACCTTTCCAAAGGACTCTATTTAAATTTTTCCATTCTTGTAAAATTATAAATTCCTATTTTTATGTTCTTTGCTGTTCATTGTAATGCCTATGATTATCAGAAAGTTCCTAGAGAAAAAATAACAAAATTTTTTTTATAAATAATTCTACATTTAATCTATGTTAATATTAAAACCAGTGAACCTTTACTATGCTTGACTGAATCTCATTTTACTTCTAAATTATATATGTCATCATATGATTTGAATGGGACAGGTTTAAGGTTAGATCTAGTGTAGTTTATAGATCTAGAAACAGTTTCATGATAAATCAACAAATAGGAAATTCAGCTGAAACAGACTGCAAGGGTAGCTTTTCCGACAATTTTTCATAGCATGCTTCAATTTCCTTTTCAAGGGAGGAATGAACGCTCCTCAGAAAAGAATTTTCAATTTGAAATTTACATTAATGTCTGGCGGTGGTCAATTATCTTTAGTAATTTTCATTTTAGTAACATTGCTGTCGATTCCAATTGTTTACAGTCCTCGCCGGATTCCTGTACGCTCAAGGGAGTAACCAAAAAGAGTGTAGGAATGCAAGGTTGCAGGAATCCAGTGTTCAGGGGAAGCAATCCAACCCCACCGAGGGTTATGCCCCTAATCATGAGGCGCATACAGATTCAATAGAAACGATAAAAACAGATTATTTGACAGTCAAGGTGTGAAACAAAGTCAACCGTGCACTTACATAACCTTAAACCTTTTATCTTGGTTCCATCTTTCGTTGTTTGAAGACCAATAAAAAATCACACACATCACCCCAACCCCCACCCCACAATGCAAACGAAATAATAGTGGGCGTAGTGGAATGTAAGCATGCAGACTTGGCATGACACAGTGACCTCGATGTCCTGTCCACCCCGCCACCAGTTCAAATCAGTGCATCGTTGCCTCACTGCTGCTTTTGTCATGACAGACATGGAATTTGATGGTGTACTTGAGGTTATAATGTGTGTTACAGCATATCTACAAGTTACACTTTCTTCATACACCCACACATAAAATAAACACACACACACTTTCCCTGCCCACAGTTATTCCCATTGGGGTTTTTTAACATGGTGGGTTCTTTGCCTTTGAGATCTTGGCAGAACAATTTAATATTTTACTATTTGGTCATTTGAAAAAAGAGAATTGGACAGAAAAGGCGTGCAGTAATGCAAACATGGCGTGCAGTTTCGGGGACTTATTTAATATAAAAAATTCAGTAACCGGGATGCAGCATGTAATAATAAGTAGCATGCAGGAAACCAGCAGTACTGTACTTGATTTAGAAAACCTTCATTCTACAAAGAGGAGATGGACCTTGGTCAAGACCTAAATCCAAATGACCAATTTGGATTGCAAAAAGATTGGGTGTGAGTAAGAAATACAACTCAAATTTCAACTGACATAAGTTCATTCTAATGTACTTGGCCGAGATAAGTGCTGTCATCATGAAAATAAAATCAAAACAAATTATTAAATAAATGATGGCTTTTGTCCTCTATGTTATTGTATGCCTCTGAAAAGTAATAATTTTATAGAGATGAATTTTAAAAATTTAGAGTCCATCCGAAACCATTCTGATTTTGATGTGTTGAGTTACCTGCATGATTTTACGAAAATTCCTTTCCACTTCCTCTTTCATTTCATTAAAGATTTCTGCGCAATTACATTTCAATATTGAACAAAGGGGAACAATTCTTGAATTTGATAAAAATAAGATTCTTATAATGGGTTTACCAGCCTACATATGACAGAAAAACAAGTGGAAATACTCACTCAATATCTTTGTCATCATATTCTTCTTGTGTGTAATCTTCGGGGAGACTCATTTTTATATTTTCACCCTGAAATTATTTGAGAGAAGGAGACTCAGAACAATCATTTTTTTCATAATAAAGCAACTGCAGGCAATTACAATAAACAATGACGAAAATAAGTCTCCACCCACTTCAAACGGGGTTCTAGATTGCATTGTCTCCACGAAAAAACCCTCCGCTTAAGAGCCCAGGTTTCACTGGTAACTGATTTTTTTCTGTGGAAAAACACAGCCTAACACAACCTAACAACACGTGCACAGTACATACCAACTAAGAGCACATTTCTTTCAATTGTCCTTGATGTTCATATTCATCTTCATTGTACAATGTTCATCATCTCAGCCAGTATTTTTATGATTGCCGCACAAAATGTAACCCTTGCTATGCCCCAGCCCCGTGTAGGTCTACACAACATGTAAAATGAAGTAGACTGATGGACTTGTCATGTCTTTCAAGTCACATGGTCGACAACAAGTGTTTTTTGTTTTTGTCTACAATATGTTATATACGCATCCCGCAATATAAAATATATGCATGCGTTGCATGGGTTATTGACTGTTAGGTCACAATGATCAATCGTGATACACTTAATGCAACTCTGAAAGCTATACCTGACAGATAAGACATGTTCATTAAATGTACTTTTACTCAAGTGAGCCATCTGGGTGTCGCATCAACAGATAATCGCTATGTTTGGGTTATCTTGCTAGTCTGCCATTATGTAACAATCACATCAATGTCACTCAAGCCTATAGTACAATGCCGGAGGGATGGTGGATGTTTCCTCTTGACTAATCAAAACAAAGTTTAATAAAGCTCCCACTACAAAGACAATACAATACTTTATAGTGGAGGCTTTATTAAACTTCGTTTTGTTTACATTCATATTGAGCTCTCCACTGTGGCTTTTCAGTATTATTACTCTTGACTAATCATAGCACTTTGTTGATCATTGAATTGGCCATTATTGGTCCTGCCTCCCTATGCCCCTTATACACAAGCTGACCTGAATTTAATCTTAATTTTTCCTCGATAAGCTTGATTGGTGGATCATTCACATTGTATATAGTAGAACATGAAAGTAACGCACTTGGAAATAGCGAGAGCCTGGAAATAGTGAGTTAAATCTAAATCCCTGACTTTTCTCTTTATGAATCAATAAAATTAGCATGAAAGTAGACAGCATGAAAAATCGGTCAACTCCGAAGTAACGAATACATGTATTTCCTCCCCCAGGTTAGGATTACGGAGGGTAAAACTAAAACAGTCTGTAGAAAGTCTTGGAAATTAGCCACATAGCACACTCCTTCACTTCAAATGGAATAACCCATCCTACAAGTACATATAGCTTAGAGAAGAGAGAGAAGTGTAATCGGGAGGGGTATGGAGGTGGTCAGTGGAGTGTTGTTTCGTTGGTTAGTCTCACACATGGGGAAAGTGGGATATATCTACATAATAATATATCATATCACATGATACATTAAACAGTGTACCGATGCCACAGAATATACACATAGATCTTGCCTGCCATAACCAAACTAGCCCTAGCCTATTATATATGCGTAAGTAGTCTACAGTATCAAAATTATACTAAGATTGATATGAATTTCACATTGTTCACATTGTCTCAGCATTGCACCTGCACACGTCAAACATGAACAAACCTAGTGTGTACAGACACATACACACTGGTCTAGTCGCTGAACTTTCCCCTATTTCCTTCTTTTGATTTTAATTGTTTTCATCCAGTGTACATCATCAAAATTCTAGCCTTTGTAGCCTTTCATGAGGCCGGTTCGCTTTAGAGGCCGCTATTCCTGTGTAACCAAATTTTTTGTCTTTAATAGTCACCTCTAAGAGACCGGTCAAGATACGCACAGTCCGCCTAAGAGGCCGCTTTTTCACATGGCCAAATTCTTTGAGGAATAATTTATTTCATTTTGTCCTTAAAATTACTTCTACACGTGTGTAGTAAGATGACCCAACGATGGTCTGCACCATAATGAACGTGCTTAACTGGCATAATTGTGATACACGCACATTTATTGTTGCTTACTTTGATGTCATTCGGGAATTACCGGGCCGCCAGCTTTAGTAAAGCGGCCGTGGGATTTAGCGGCGAGGTGTTGACATCTGATCCGTAGTGACCAGTGTACCCTGCTTGGGTAACCCGGCCATGTGCAACACTGGTGGCCAGCGTCCATCTCGATTCACGAGTAAATGGCAAGCGACTAAGCAAGTCAATCAAAGGGCATGCGATTTCGTCAGATGTTAGACAGATAGATAATAAAAATGCCTTCCCCTTCATCTGTATGCTTGCTTCCCGTGATTGGGGGTAGGGGTGCGTATATAGATCGTAAGTGCCTCCCCTTTTGTCTGCGTGTTCTCTTCCATGATTGGCTGTTTATTGAATTCGTTTCATTGGCTTAAAGTTTTAGCCAATCAATGAGGGTTGTGTAAAGACTGGACTCGTGGGGATGGAACTACATGAGGCCTAATAGCCTATTGGGCCTTCGAAATAAGCCTAATATGATGTAACCAGTTACCTCCCATGAACCCTGTCTAAGAGGCCGTCCGTCTATGAGGCCTCTTTTTTTGTCACCCGTGGACCGGTCTCTTACGCGGAGACCACTGTATATCAATTTGCAATTAAATGCTAAAATAAAGAAAGAAAATCATAGGGTCTATCTGAATGCAAGGACACAACACAACTATGTTCCTTATTTTTCATTCAGTAAAACACATTTCTACATGTAATGTCCAGGAATCTTAAATATATATGAAAACAAAAAATAAGACATGACACGATTAGAAAAGTAGTCAATGTAAAGCTGTATACCTTGGTCGGCCTTGCCAAAAAGCAAAAGTTAAAATTTTTCAGTCATATCAAAAGACATGAAAGTTTAAAACACAACATTTTGGAAAGAAAAGTTGAAGGGAAGCAAATGAGTGGCAGACTGAAAAGACAATTGAAGGATGATATCAAATGTTGGCTTGGAATGAGTGTCAGAGGCGGGGCAGCTTGCATTGGACAGGAAGATATACAGAATGCCTGTCTGGAAGCTAGGCCCAAAGGGAACCAACAAAAGGACCTGATCATCAATGGATATGTAATATAAGATAAAGTTCAAAGGGAGAATTTTGTGAGTGTGCATGTGTGTGTGTGTGTGAGTGTGTGTGTGGGGGAGGGAGAGATTGAGATATTCTTTACACATTCCTTACAACACATCATCAGCTGTTAATATCCAAAGAGCTCACCCTTGTCCAAAATATGACTATGACAAGAATAAGATGTGCAACCAGAGTAAGAAAACGAGCTGGTATTAATCCTGTGGCCTGCATGATGAACAATATTTCTGATTCAATCGACGCCTGGACTTTCTTTCATGAAATATGATCTAATCTCCTGCAATAAATAAGAAACAAATCATAGTGTGTCAAATTAAAATCAAGTTATAATTACACACACACACACACACACACACACATATATATATACATCAATGATCAAGCCTCAGTAAGTTGCCATATATACAGTAAAACACTGATATAAAAAGAACAAACATGGGTAATACAAAAAGTTCTTTATTTCAGTAGTTCTTTATTTAAGTCATACATACATACATACTATATTCTGTTCATACGCTCCCTATATCTCATAGGTATAGCATACAAATGTTACCTTTGGCTTTTAAGTCTTCGTCTTCTGAATAGCTGACAAATTCAGCTGAGCATTCTTGTCAACACACCCAAAGTAATTCATTATTGTAGTGTTTCGATATTTTAGTGTTGTAGTTGTATCTAAGTTTCTGCTTGAAAAATCTGTATCTTTACTTAAACTTTATATTGGTTGGAAGTTTATTCACAATCTGCATGTTTTAGGGAAATATGAATACAAATGGCTACCCTAAATGTTTGAGGACCAGATCTTGTGTGACTATTTTTCATGTATGAATTCCTCTGGCGATAATATTGTCTTGTCCACTAATCATTTTTGTTCTTCAAAGAGGAGAAAAGGAAGTAATAAACATGTTTGCCTCTCCTCTCTTTCACCTACAATCCGAACAAACGTAATGCACGCTTTTCTTTTCTCCTGACCAAATTTTTAACAATAAAATGTATAAAACCCATGTTTGTTTCTCAATGATCACTACTATAGCCTAATTGCTAACCACTGATTACTTTGACAGATTAACAGAGGAGGAAATGCCACAGTGTGAATAGTTTCGAAATCAAGCATCTAGGTTGGGTGCACATTGTGTAACTTTAAGCCCTAGGCAAGACATAGTTGCAGAACTCCGGGTTTCGTTATAGTCATCAACATGGTTCATTACATCCATTGCAAATAAGAAGGAAAAAAAGACATTAGGTAAGGAAATGAGTTCGTTACAGTCATCAGTTCATTATTGCATTGCTAGATGCATAATATATTATTGACACAAAGAGAGAAAAAAATGGAGCAGAAGAATCAGTTCTTTATTTCCATCACAATTCATTTCAAGCCTGTTCTTTATATAAGTGTGCTCCATTGTCTTTCATTTTTATGGACTTGGCTGGCATTTTTCTGGAATGTTTTTCTTTTTCCAATCTCTTTCCCATTGTCAGAGTGAAATAAGATTATTTTTGGAGCATTTTACATACACAAGAAACCAACTTGAAACTTAATTTGTTGGTGATAGCTTGTTTTAAAGAAAAAGATTCAACAACAATATAAACAATACCAATATTATATTGATGACCGTTAACTAAGAAATTTCTATAAATGCCATTTCTCTTTGTTAAAATCAGGCATGCTAGTAAAAAAACCAACACATTTTAACACATACCTTCCCTCAAGGTGGCAAAATATATATATATATATATATAGATCTTTATCTATAGTGTGTTACTATAGTGTAGTGTATAGTGGAGTGTAGTGTGTTAGCGCTGCAAGGCGGCTGTCACCTGCTCTCAATATTTTTGAAATTTTTACGGCTTTTCCGATTTCTGTGGAGATAAATTTTTACATGTTCTAGATTGGATTTTAATTGTTCATACTGTGGTGCATGTTTCATCTGAAAAATTGTGCTTTTAAACAAGATATTTGGTTTTT
>JBCJKF010515176.1:0-10892 GCA_039654545.1 Plocamopherus ceylonicus | reverse complement strand
CCCCCCCCCCCCCCCCCCCCCCCCCCCCCACAAAAGCAACACCAAGGAGGAAAAGAAGCATTTAGAATAGTAATGCAACCTGATAAAAATAAAAATTGTTAACAGCAGAAATGACAAGGGTACATAAATCAATGTGCTTTTATTTTCTCCTTCTTGATCAAAATCTTCAATAACTGTTAGAGTGACTAAGGCAAGAAATCCAGTAAATATAAAGCTTGTTCATTACAGGTAAATCATCCCTTCCCTAACTACTCATACGATTCTCAGGACCAAAAATATGCCAGGTGGCTTTAAAAGAAACAACAGAACAGAAAAAAAACCCAAAACAAAACATTTTTCTTTTAATAAAACAAAAAATCAGGAAACTACTTAGACTTATGAGGTTTACAACGAAAATGACCAATGAACTAGTCTTAAAGTCATGCTAATTGAACTCCACAAAAAATGATGTTCCAAAATATTCTTTGTAAAAAATACAGCTATACATGCATATTTCAATATCCTGGCAGGGGAGTTTTTCTTTCTTTCCTTGTGAAATTGATCTGAACTTATTACATTGTACCTTTTGTCCATTTCACCTTACCTTTAACAGTAACAGGCTGAGGGATACTTATGACTAAATTTGCCACAGCTAACAGAAGAGTCAGTCAAAATATTGAATGATTGGTTTTGAGAGGATCTCATCATAAACCAACTGGTTGAGATGAAAATTGTGGCCTAAAAAAAATTTGGCTGGCTTTAGATCTTGTAATAAATTTTTCATTTCTTCTCAAAAGCTTTTTTTTTTTATATATATTTCATGTGAAAATGGTTTACCTGTTCAGATGTAAATTTTCTTTTACGATAAAAGAGGGCCTAAACTGCCATGATGCTATTTCATTTTATTTGCTTCACTTAAGTTACTTAACACAAATTAGCCCAATTTAAAATAAGCAAATCAAGCATGCTCATAATCAGAAAATAGCGCTGCATTTTCAAAGAGAATATTTCTATTCATTTCACACTTTCAGCTTGGTTTTGCTAGGGGGTTTTTGCTGCTTTTTTTCTTATTTTTTTTAGCTTTGTTGGGCTTTAACTAGACACTGAAAAGACTTGTTTGCTAAACAATAATTGAATCTGAGTGAGCAGGGTGATAATGTTTTGGTTTAAAGTGTATGACCTTTATACTCATAACTATGCCATAGCTTGCAAAAATACACAATAAATGCATGATGTAACAAAAGAAAATGAAAAATACCGTATGAATATTAAAGAATGATGCTTACATTTGTTACATGAATTGAAAGAACATAAAAAGTCTTTACTTTCACTAACTCCCCTATATCTTGCCCAGCAAAAATACATCTTTTCCTTTATGCTAGTTACCAATGTAATAAAAACAGAATTGTTAACGTGAATACTCATCAACTAGGCAACACTACTTTAAACCTTGTCAAATTGGTTGAGCTGTAGGCCTAGTTCAAATAAAAACTAAACTTTTTGAAAGTAAAGTTTGATATTCCTTGCTTTTTACATGGTTTTGGAAAATATTGGTATCCAAGTTATATTTTCAATAATACTTGTATGATATTCAAACAGGATAGTACATGTAAAACAGATTATGCTTAAATTGTGCAAACACCCATAAAAATCTGTGTGTTGAGATTTTGTCATAGAGTGTGCTTGGAATTTATAGTCAGACAAGCCTTTTTTTTTTTTTAGGGGGGAGGGGCTCACCTAATATATATTAATACACAGTGGTTAAATTTTTTATACTACAATTTCACTTTAAGGGTGCAGACTTGTTTAATGAAGTGAATTGAAAATCAAATTATCAAAAGACATGGAACGCTTGCTAGTTATGTGAAAAAGAATATCCGCAAATTTCATTTGAACAAGAAAAACAAAACTTGATGAACCTGTACTTCCTAAACATGGTACAAATAAGTACCGTTTTAACATGAGATGAAACGATACAATGAAATCATAATGAATTTATCATAGAGATAAAACAAAATTAGGATTTCACTAACCTATTTTCTTTCTATGTGATTGCCTTTTCTGTCAGACTTGACGATCTTGTAGCAATGATCTTTTCTGTCAGAGTTGACGATCTTGTAGCAATGATATTGCTACGCCTGGGCTAGTGTATAAGAGGAGTTTGGGTGCCCAGCCACACTCCCTTCCCCTCTGATCTTTGCCTCTTCTACTTGAATTCAGAGTAATGAACGTCAATAAGTCTGAAGTAGAGGAGATTGTAAGGGTGCATGGTACTGAAATAACTATTTTGGTAGGATTGAATTTTGCCACGGTGAGGGCCGATATGGCCTGCTCTTTTCGATTCTAATCACCGAGGGTTCTTTTACATGTGTAAATGCACATGGGACCTCCTCGTTTATCATCCGTCTCTGATGGGACTAGGCACTCACTCATCGTGCCTACCACAGGACAAGGAGGCGGAAAAACCCCAAAAATTCGAATTTTAAATCAAGCCTTCACAGCTGGGGATCAAACCCCTGACCTTTGGCTTGGTGGACAAGTGCCCTGTCCACTGAGCTATCCGCGCTCCCTAAAAGTAACGTTAAAGTTAATTTTCTATGATGAGACTAACAAGAGATATAATATTGTTATGTAGGATGAGTTGTAAACTGGAGAGATTTTCTGTTTTAGGGATTTGTTTGTTTTCATCTTTTTTGTTGTTGTTGATTTTTTGTTTGGTTGGCTGTTGGCTTCATTTTCATTTTTATAAATTTTATTTAAAGGTCATTCTTTTTACCATCTTAACAGTGCAAATGCTGCACACTATTTCTTGACACCCTCAAGATAGAAAACAGTGCAAAAAATATGGTAAAATAAGAAGGTAAAACTTTGTTTAATTTTCGGTTAAATAGATTATGTATTTACAAAAACATGAGACCATCAGCAAATGAAACAAAAACAAAACAGACATACAAAAACCCAAATAAATTAAACAAACCCAACCATAACAAAATAATGAAATAAAAATCTAAACAAAAGATGATTAAGAAAAAAAAACCAAAAAAAAAACCCCAAACCAATGCCCCCACAACCCAAAAAATTATGAGGAAGTAAGTCAACTACAGTTAGTCGATGTAGTGTGATGAGGTTTTGGCATCTAAATGTTTGTGCCGAGAACAGCAAATTGATATTCTTGTCAGAATCAAATTAAATGGACAGACCTACACATCTGCCATTGCAACAATATAAATATTTCCAAAGAAACAAAACAACAGAACAACAAAAAACAAAAACAAAAACCCAGCAAACAAGTTGCATTTGTTTCATTGAAGAGTTCCAAGAAAAGCTGAATAGGGCTTAGTCCAAAATAAAACGTCTAAAGGCGAAGCAGGACAGTACATGTATTTCATTATACAGGCAAAGCAGGGCAGTGAGTCCTTATGGTGAATACAAAGATGGCAGCCTATTATCTGCCAACTAATATGGTCATAAAATAAGTACTGAACGAGTACTTCATTAAGTCAAGAGTTAACACATCAAACATGAAACATTTTTACACTGCAGACCTGCTAACGAAGTCTAAAAGCAGCAAAAAGTAAATATGAATAAAACCGTGGTTTAAAAAAACAAACGGGATTTCGAGACTGACCAGGGTGTGATTGATATGGTAAATAAATAAATAGAAACACCTGCAACGTGAAGGCAGACTAAAGATAATGAACACAAATAGCCACAAAAATAAATGAGACAATCAAAATATAACTTTATAAACAAGGGGCTGAACCTAATCCCACAAGATGACCAGTATCAGCTCATCGTGAGGAAGGCAAGAAATTTCGGTTAGAATGCTATCACCACATGCAGCCTACCAAAATATATCTCTGTGCAGGTTTACAGTCCTTTCATAAGAATGCCATAAATATCCATACAGTAGAACCTCACAATTTTGGAACCCCAAATAATGACCACCTTAAACTCATAACCATTTGCAATGACAACTGCCACCAAAAACAGTTGTATTACGATTCTGTTCCATTCCTCGCTTCGTAAGTAAACAGTCTAGTCTTGCTAATTCGAACCCTTCTGTTCTTAGCAATTTGTTTGGATAATCACATTTTTCGGATTAACGAATTGGTGATGATGATGCGACCTTCCAAGTATTCCAGGGCCATCATAGTGCATAAAGGCTGAATGATGTTTATAACAAGATATCCTTAGGGGTCAACCAACAGGAAAATGAAATTGTTAGAAACGAACACCTATCTATGAAAACTGTTTGAAAGCACTTTGCTGAAAAGGAGCAGGGTTAAAAATCAATCAAAAGATCTAGTTCATGTTGCTATAAATCGGGCCCTCACATTTACATCTTTTGTTCAAACACATAGCACAAGAAAGGGATGGACTCAAAATCAAGACGACATCCAAGCATTTGGCATTTACATTTACATTTGGCACCCAGAATTTAATTTATCGCTGTATATTTCAAATATCTTGGTGGCTGACATATGTGTAACATCAATTTCAAATATAAAAAACACTTTTTTTTTCCATGTTCAAACATTGGCTTTCCTAAAAAATATTAAATGCAAATTATTTTTTTTTGCAATCTTGTAAGGTTAGTAAATTTCAACAACAAAAAATGTGCAAAATATATTTATACCAAATTGTACCACAATTTAAGAGCAAAGACAGCAGCTGTTTACATGTCTAAAAATACAATTTACTAAAGTATATCTGCACTGAGAAATGCAACAGGCACTTCTAGAATATGAAAGAATTACATGGATCAACATACAACATTACTTCTTGATAGAATCCAAAATGTGTTGGGAAACAAGAGATTGTGGCTTCAGTCTGATGGCAAGTAAAAAAGATTTCAACAAATCAAATGGAAACAGAAGTTAAAGGAAGATTCGATGGGCCAAACCTGTTTAGTTTTTAAAAAATGAAACCACATCTTTTTTTACATTTTATTTTGACGCCAACAATTATTTTTTTTTACAAAATAAGTACTTTAAATTTAAAGAAAGCTCATTCTCTGTTAACATGGTACTTTTAACACAACCATAAAAAAATAAGCTCAAACATGCTTTCACGAAGTATAATTGACATAAAATATATAAATGGCACTAAAAACCGAAAGGCGTTCTCTATACAAGACTACAGAATAGGGGTGGGGGGATTGGGGAAAGGATCATGTTGAGACTATGTAGTCATATCAGCAAGAAGTGTGTTTGAAATTTGCGCTTCACAATGTTTTATTTACATGTTTTGCTTTCCATAAAAATTAAATGCAAAGCTTTAACATGAAAAAATATATAAAAAGATTTAAAAATTAAAGGCATAGGAAGAATAAAAAAAAAAAAAGAAATACAAAAACCATAATCAAATAAAGCTTCAGCCATGTCTTAAAAATATCAGGAATTAAATTTCTGTCCAAAGAGAAAAACAGAAAGTGATAGAGAAATGACAAATGTGAAAAATTGTTACATTTAGAAAAAAGATGATTCACCCCTAGAAGTACACAGCTATTGTTAAGCAAATAATTATGTATTATTATAATATAATAGAAATAAGCAGCTAGAGGTAATGACAGAAAACTGATGGAAGCCATGATGTAGAAGGCAAAAGAGGGCCAAAATGGAAAAGAAATTTTAGGGAAAAGTAAGGACAGTAATTAACTAGAAATGTCATGCCTAGTATTGAACTTGTTATGATGATGAATGTACAAAGGGCGGAAGATATGAAAAAAGTGGATTGAAGAGGTTAGAAGAAAAAAGAGAAACTGTTATACATTTCTGTTATCTCCAACTAAATAAGGTTAGCAAGGAACTTACATAAACACATTAACACCCACACATGTAATGTCTCATTATCACAGTTTAACAAGCCAATGATCTTCAGGCAATTTAGTCTCAAAACCCTTAATGCCCAATGTCACAATCCTCTACAGAATACATTAAGAACATAATGAATTTAAATATCTCCAATACGTAGGCAATTAATCAAATCTATGGTCATTTATTTAATCCACAACAAAGCATTTTCTTGAAAAGCTAGGATAATCATCTTTTTTTGGTAAAGAGATCTGGATGGAAATGGATATGAATAAAGCCGTTTTCTAAACAATAAGGATGAAATTCGCAAAATCCTTACTCACTGAATCAACTCACTTTCTAATGAAAAGTAAAAGTGGATGGAAGAGTATTGAACAGATAATATTTTTTGGTAAAAAGTAAACAACAAAATAGCTTTTGTCTCCTTGACTTGGCTCTAGGACATAACAGGAATCAAATGACGCATTTCTTAGTAATTGTAACAGTCTCTTAAACTCATCATGTATCACTGGTATTCATATGCGAGTATATGAGTCATTGCCAAATAATATGGCCAAAATCTCATGTCAACGTAAAACCTCATTCATTAACTTTCAAGTTTGTGTTGTTTTATACCTTTTGATAATTCATAACATTTCAAAAAGGAAAAGTTGGTGTGCCACAGTAGGTAATTGCAGAAAGTGACATTGGATTGAGATTTTCTGTGTTTTACAGATTATCGTCCTTGGTGATGACAGTTACAAAAAGCTCAGGAAAAGAAAAATAAAGTTGAAATTCATCACACAAGGGTGCAGTTTTTAATTCATCCAAAGAATGAAAGTTGCTTTACTTCAAAGCAAAAAGGCGGAATAAGACAAACCAAGAGCACAATAACTCTTAGCTTTCACAATCCTTGACAGAGAGCAGGAAATAATGTTATGTCAATTTGCAGTTTCCTACGAAAAGTAAGAATCAACTCAGTTAATCCGAAAAAATTCAAGTTTATCATATGAGTTAATTTAATAATTTCTCATCAATCAACAAAATGCCGTTTTGATTTCAGTTGCATCATTTTTCTACAAAACATACCTTTTAGATTGTTATGTTATGTTACTTTCATCACAACAATTTGATATGAAAGACCGAGATAACAAAATGTATCAGGTAAGTTTCAAATCCCTCAACATTTTTACTTATACCTCACAAAACAACTTTAGCAATAGATGAAGCAGCATCAAAATTGTGTTAAGAAATCTTGAGAAAAAAAATCGAATTAATTCAGTGTGTTTTAGGACTGTATGTGACATTGGACTTAAAGACTCGTGAAACACAAAAAAGACTTAAAAACTTATATAAAAATATCCATAATTGTATTTGTCAGACCTACTTCTTTGAAAATAATGTATATTTTGATACATATTTTAGAAGAGGTTCTCTACCTTCAAGAGACCCTTAATTTGTGACAGATTTTCAAGCTTAAAAATCTTTATCATTTTGATTGTTGTTTTCAATTTATTTATAACTTTTTCTTATATGGATTCAAGACAAACACATGAACTAATGACAATATTATTCTTAAAAATATATTATTGTAACAGTCATAACATTAAGCTCAACTTATTGATATAGTAGTGATACAGTCGCTCTGACTATCACAATTTTCCTTATTTGGCAATGACTCATATACAATCACATATTAATCAAGAAAAGTATTTAAGTACAGTAGTTACTGCCAAAATCGACTCAGGCTAGATGGACGTTTCGTTTTCGAGGACATTTTTTTCTGTGAAACATTTTTTTACTATAAAAATCACAAAACAATCCAACCACACGTATGAATTGGCTATTATGCTCAATGGCGCTTAGCATAGGGAAGGGATTATTGGTGGGTAAGGAACCAGGTGTGAATACAGACCTAAGCCGCCAGTAACTGCTGCAGGGCATGAAGGCTCTCAAGCATGCAACAAAATGCCTAGGCCAATGCTATGATGTAATTATTGACCAATCATGTCTCCACCCAGTGCCTAAGCAACTGCCTCCTCTGGTCATCGGTCTCGCATTTGACATGTAAGTTTGACAAAGCCTACGTAACATTATGACCATTCCTCTGATTGGTAAACAGATTGAGACAATGATCCTCTTTTGTTTTCCTTGGTCGTCTCTAAGGGTGAGGCCAGCGTGCAAGCGGGAGAGCGAGACTGGGCGAGAGCGACGCTAAATAATAGTAGTGTTTCTGTTGGGCTGGCTAGCGTGCAAGCGTGACCGAGCGGATCACGCTCGCGTCACGCCAATTGAGAGCGATCCCGCTCCTCTCAATCCATATCGTCGCTTCTCGCTCGAAAGTGGGCGACGCAATGCGACCTTGAACTAGGCTAGCGGCTTAGATCTCATGGCTGCATGAACTAGGCCTTGTGTGCCGTATGCTATCGTAGCCAGATACAACAGCAGGCGGAGACTCGACCAAATTTATTGCCCACGTGCAAGGAATGTCACTATATGTACTGTGGAAAAGGGAGGAGGACCACAACATAAATCATCATCATGAATATTCATTATTATTATTATTATTATTATTATCATTATTGTTATTATTATTATTATTATTATTATTATTATTACATCTAGATGTATATGACTATGTATATCTATTCATAATGCATGGTTGAGATGACGATATTCCCCAAAACATTTCACATTAAGTAAGTAGACGCTTTGAAACTGATTGGCGACGGCCATGTTTGGCTTCAAGCTACTTCAAGCCAGAGGCAGTCAAGTTAGTTCCCACTTGGACAATGGCCTCATCAAGCTTCAAGCTACATCCCACTACTTCCCGCTTGGAAAAAACTGGGTCATTTCACGCACGTACGCTGGCCAACCCGGTTTTCTCGCTCATCGCTAAGTCCCGCTAGCGTGAAGTTCCTGCTTGCATGCTGTCCCCGGCCTAAGATTCCCAGTGCTTTGCTCTGCAGGACCATTTGATATGTGAAGGCAACTTCTTACTTGTATGAAATACAACAACCCCATTGATGGTGTGATCATTGTCCAACCATAGCCCCTCTCAAACTCAAGTCATTCTGGCTAGCTGGATGTGATGTGATTTTTCACTTCTATAGATTTTACGTCATCATTTTTTTTTTTGAGCATTACCTAAATTTAATCTTCTACTATGAACGGTACAATGTTACTTTGATAGATAAGAAAGATTACAAATATCTAAAGATACAATATATATGGTATATTCAAGGTGCTTTTTTATTGACTGTATACATGGTTATATTTGGCAAGATTCAGGCTAAATTAGAAAGTTTAACATTTTTAGCCAAGTTTGAAGAATATAGCAGACATTGCACATAATCTGTACACACTGAATAAATAATTATGAATCGACAGAATCAGATTATCTTGGCTGACCTTAATACTTCTTTCATAATCATTTTCTCACAAATTTACCCAAGTACATACATATATATATATATATATACACACAAACACACACATATAAATATAAACAGCTACACTGTTGTATTTAAAAGCTGAAAATAACCAAAACACTGGAACATGCTGCAAATGACATGTGAAGAACTCTGGAATTCGTAAAAAAAAAAAAAAAGCATGGGACTGCAGCTTTAGACATTCTTGAGAGGAAATGATAAATAAAATCAATGCAGTACATGCCCTATGTTTGTTTTCTTACATCAAGTTCTCATGGAAATTTAAATCAGTAAATTTTTATTGGTTTATTGTATTACATAGACAAAGATTTCAACAGAAACAATTATTTCTCAAAAGACTTTAAAACATCAACTCTTAAATGAAGATAAACAATCTCGGGAAAGTCATTTACAAAGCAAAAGAAAAGTGAACATGTCATAACTTTGTGAAGTAATAAAGGGTTTCATGGGCAAACATTTAAATTGCACTTGACAGCAACACCTGCACTCAACTGCAATCTTTCAACAATATCTAAATATGAAGTGAACATTTCTCACATGAATCATGGGGAAATATAATGGTTTAAGATACTACAATTTACATTCAAAGACAAAAATCAAGCAAAAGTAAACAAAGCCTTCATGAACATGAACTAATATTCAAAATACAGAAATATCTTTGCACTTAAATACTGAGGTAGAGCTTAAAAGATTGGATTCAGCTGGAAGAAGAGTGAAGCCACAGCACACTGCTTCAGATGAAGAATAATCTTGACTGTTGTCATATTCCCTTTAAAATGGCATCAAATATACAGAAGATTTCTAAATGATGGGAAGTGACAAATGATGTTTCACTTAATTTCTCATACAGCTGACAACGGAAACAAATCCGTCCTGCTTATTCTATTTCTGAACTCCTTCAGCCCAACAAACCAAGAGTACCTGCATCATTACAATTTTAACTTCGTCATTTCTAAAAAATTGATTGATCATTTCTATGCTCTGCAGCTTTGTCGATCAAAAATATCTGAATACCATTTCAGAAAAGAAAAAGAAAAACTTTAAGCAAACATAACAGATTTTATCAACTTCAGCATAAAATAATTTGTAACAGCAAGCAAAAGTCTAATTTAAAAAAAGAAAAAAAGAACATTTATATAGTGCAATATCTACTGGTACTCAAAGCACACTATGAGGGGTCCTCCACATACAACAACATATAAGAGGAAGGAAGAGATAGGTCGCCTGTTCGGCAATAGTGCAATTTTTCAGACAGGAACAATGCTGTTAATGGCCAGATACTCACTTTACAACTGAGTGGGGTGAGAAAATGTGTGTAAAGAGCCTTTTCCAAGGACTCAACTTGACACCACCCCAGACGAATTCAAACCCAGGAACTAACAATCACTTAGAGAGTTGTCTGCCCCCAGACTATGGAGCCACACAAAGAGAGCCACATTTAAAGAGACAGATTATCAAATTTTTTCCATAAATCATTAAAGCTCAGGTTGCATGGCTGCATGGCAGACTGCAGACCAAGAAAGAGTTCAGCATTAACAGTGCAAGATTGTCTTTGGAAGACATTTGAGCAGAATGATTTCATTTCATTGTAGCACAATGAAATAGATCTGACACATTAGATCTAGATAATTTCAATGAGCCCCATAGAGAGTAATTACAAACACAG